>JAYMTQ010000275.1:0-19720 GCA_036897385.1 Geranium incanum | reverse complement strand
GCCGGGTCTCGCAAGAAACAGTTTATGATCTCCCGTCGTTTAAGATCTCCTCAGGAGCCTCATGACAATCCTTCCACCAACGAGTCTCCATCTAAGCACGGCACGTCCATATCTCATTTCTCGCATCTCAATTCTCAGAGCAAGGAAAATCCTGATTGTGCTATTAAAGTTTGGGCTTTTTGCAAAAGATTGGGGTTTACATGCGAAGTATCTGATGAGGAAATGATTCAGTCCTTCGAAGCTAGGGAGGCTATGTCTCAGGCAAGAGGGTGGTGGATTCATGGTTGTAGACTCTCATCTGCTTCACTCATCTTTAAATTATCTCGCGCACCTTTTTTCTTCTTATTTTAATGTATGCCTCGCATCCCTCTCATTGTACCTCGAGATTGCTGCTCCTACAACCTCTTTTGGGATCTCAACCTCTTTCGTATTGATACTCTCTATTTGTCTATCAAAAAAGAGTCATCAGGGGTGCCCCAATGGTGACCCACATGCTCTTTGCCGATGATAGTTATCTATTATGTCGAGAACTATAAGGGAGGTCTCGCATGTTAAGAAGCGCTTGGGCAACTTTGAAAAGGCGTCTGGCCAAAAGCTTAGCTATGCTAAATCCTCGATCTTCTTTAACTCTAATATGGGTACGGAGGCCAATGATTGAGTTTGTGGGCTCTCGGGCATCGAGGAGGCCTTTCCTAAATCGCCCTATTTGAGCTTGCCTACCATGGTTGGTCATAACAGGCGGGTTTTCGATACTTAAAAGATTTGATTATTTATAGTATACAAGTTTTGGAAGGAAAGCTGTTATTTAAGGTTGGCAAAGAGATTTACAAGGTTGACCCAACTTGACATAATGAGTTGTGCGCCACTATTTTCTTTAGCCCAAATTGAATATTGAGACCCAAAATTCATCAAGTGTCACATTCAGTGAAAAAAATATGGTTGGTGTGATGAAAAAACCTTAAGTAGAGTTACAAATCAAACGCATGAAGGGAGGGATACCATTGTCGTTGTCCGGGTTATGAGATGGACAATGGAGATTGAAGGAATGCACGTAGATGTAGCAGTTTCGGGTTCGACAGGATACCCCAGGTTCTGCGTAGGTAATTTGGCACCACCCCAAAATCTTTCGAGTTCAAAATTTTCAATGTGACCTGTTCAGAATACCACAAATCGTATCACATGAATTTCAAGCTGGGGTGGTGTTTACCAGGGAAGTCACGTTAATTTTGCTCTCCCCTAACTCAAGGAATCTTTTCTTGGGATTCCCTCAGCAACAATCCGACTTTTACGAAGTGTGCGTTCATACATTAAAATGAAGCCATGAGTTGTGCATAGAGATGGTATAATGAGAAGATCCATTTAAACCGTTAAAAACTTGCATTACAAGTTTCCTCTACATTTTGAAAACACTTCTTCGATCTTCGTCTAGGCTCGCGATCTAGGCATCAACAAGAAACCAAACTTGCATTCATGCCAAATAAATCGCCAAGACGCCATTTTCAAACAAATCCGCAAGCTTGGGGTCATGGACGATCCGGTCATTTAGATGTGCAACGACAAGCTTCTGTGTTTGAGAGCTGGTAATGTGTCGAGCATCTCCATGTCAAGTCACATCCAAGACTTCCTTCGGGCAAAGACGCTTCCACTTGCCAATCTCGTCATCGTTTGTCAGCTTCCTCAGTCCCCCGTAGAACCCGCACTCATCGTCTCCCTTCTCCTCGTGGTCCTTCCTGCTTATAATTGTGCTCCTCCACCTCGATTCCTCAGTGTATTGGCAGAATAATAACCTGATATCGTCTGACACAACAAACTCTACGTTAAATATGTGTTAAGACAAAAAAATTTGAAGTTTAGGGATGCTTTGAAGCACTTTACTGTCAAATTCACATTCTTTCGACATGAAAATGACTGAAAATTTTGAAACCTTGTACTATAGATGTAGCCTCATATAAAAGTAAGACGTTAGAACACGGAAAACAGACAAAATTGAAAATAAAGTGACACAATTTTATGTTATTCACTCATAATATGTTGACTACTTTCAAATGCAGAAAAGAGGAAGTTCTTATCGAGGATTTCAGAATACAATCATCAAGTCATTCGGCTAGGTAACATATAAATAGTATTTATACAATTATACTCAAAAGGGAAACCAAGAACCCTAATCTAGTAGGCAGTCCAAACATTGCCCGTGGACCCTGGTCAACGTGGGTTCAATATTGATTCAGGATATATTCTAATAAAAGGTTTTCCTACTCGCCAAACAAAGCGAAAGTAAAGGGAGAGATATCAAGTTCTTTCACCATGACAATGATTTGTCTCGGGCAGCAAAATTGCACATATGGCGGTCCATATATTTAAGAACACGATTAAAGAAAAGGGTCTAGTATGTGATTACGATCTAACTACTTAGGTTTATAGTTATCTCTCAACCATATTCATGTAGAGCTCCTACTTCCCAAGAACTCATTTTCCTTTCATTCATATGGTTTTTCGTAGTAAGCAATCATTGGAGCATAAGTTTAACTTTCTAGGAAAAACAAATAGTTTCAAACAACTCACTGCTCTCGTGACAAAGGCAGTATACTGAATTCCCGTCACATGAATCCAAGTGATCCACAACGCCATACCACCAGCCTGCAATATGCATTCATTTGCGTATCCAATAAGCAAATCATTCTAAAAAATGATTGTACACACTTGATAACGTATTTGTTAAGATTGTTTCATAACAAGCTATTGAAGAGTCTCAAGTCTCGGCATAGTAATAGGGCGTGATGTAATCTTGTAAACTATACCTAGAGGCATCGAGGAAATAATGGAGTTTAAAAAAAGTTCACAAACCATATGGGAATCCTTTGTTTCTTCTCCACTGAATCTCAATGTGATCGCCAGGGCGTAACTCGTTAAGACAATTACTGTGGTGAAGATCGAGAGGAGAGGTATTGTTGGGTGGTGCTCGTAGTCTGTCCCATGACACGCCATTCTCTACTGCAATCGCCCTCCTTCCGTGTGGTGGGTACCTGAAATACCCATTTGTTATAACAAGAAAGATATATAGGATGGGGAATAAACAATCATAATAAACTCATAAGAACATAAAAAAATTATGTAGTTCGCCAACAATATATCAACTACATCCACATGCAGAGGAGAAAATGATATCTTATTGAAAGTGAAAGTTCAAAATACATATTTTCCAAATAAGTCATATACTATATCAAAGCCACTAAAAAGGGAAACAAGGCATATACTATAATCTCAAAGCCCGAGCATGTCATCCGGTTATTGGAATCCACTTCCCATCCTGATCCCAGACAAGGGACTATGTCATACCCTTATGTACACAACCTTCTCTTGGTTTTGCCAGAAAAGACTGTTTCAAGGCTCGAGCATGCTACCTTAAGTCATAAGGTAACAACCTTACGTTTGGCCAAGTCTCACCCTCCTAAGCTAATACTATGTAATGATGTTCATTTCATATTTCAGAACCTAAAAGTAGTTATGGCTGATTTCCATGCAAAATCTCTAACATACATATCCAAAATACACGAAACAACAAATAATTAACTGAGAGTCCCAAGAAGACAATCTCTACAAAAGCTAGCATACATATCCCAAATACCCGAGACAACATACCTAGCTTGGAAGGTGTCTGTACAAGAATCATAGATAAGGTCTGCATCATAGCAAGATAACAAGAACCCGACATGCCCATTCTGCATAGAATCAAATATAGATGTCATGTAATTGCACGAGTTAGAACAATAGCACAAAGATAATGTAACATGATTAAAGGCATCGATCAAGACGTTGTATCAACTACCTCTCGGTTATAGACTTGTGCAGGGAACCAGAAGTTGCCGTTCTCAAGAGCAAGATACCAAGACATGGTTGAGCCAAATGGAGCAATAGTCTTCTTGTTACAGCCGCTGCTACCTTTGTACATCTCGGAAAATGATTTAAAAGGCCAAAGAGACGACAAAAGCCTAATAAACTCCAATCCTATTGATTTGCTCGTAAGCTCGAGATTGCCAGACTCCTTGATGTAGGCAATATGCCATTGCCACTCCCTGTAAGCAGCTGAGCCAATAACCCTTTCCCATTTCGATTTCATGTGCCTCTCCCAGAGGTGGTTACTGGTGCACCTTTCCCTCAAACTAGTGCAAACCCGGGCCGTATTGCACAATTCAGCAGGGGGAAGCTTTTCAAGAATGCATTCCAATGCCAAGTCAGGCAAGTCCAAAATGGACATACCCAAATCCTCCTCACCAACCTTTGACTTTGAGGATGATGTGTAAGTTTTCATTTTCATAGACCAAAAACAAGTGTTGTGCATGCTTTTCCTGATCCACCTATAAATGGAAGTGAATGGCAAATCCTTCCAAAACCATATTGGGAGAGGTTTGAGAGCAAGAGAATTGAGGAAGAAGAAGCAGGAGAGGCAAGTGAACAAGTAGTAGAACAACATTGTGGAAAATGTCAACTTCACTTGATGATCAAATTGAGGTTTAGGAACAAACCAAGAAGAATATTCAGCAAAATGGGTGGGAAGGAAGATCAATGGAGGAACAAAACTGAATGAATTGGCCTTCCTTTCTACTCCTTCCCACCTCAAATACAAAAAAAAAAAACCAAACTTTTTTTTGTGTGAAACACACAAGATCAAAATATGGGTTTAAAATGATTGGTTCAAAGAAGCCCACCAAACCCAGAGTGGCTTCTTCAATGCAGAACTTCAATCAAAACACAGACACGAAAGCAAACCAGAATTAAAGCTCAATTTCAATTACAATGCAACCCAATCAACCAAAAAGGAGCTGACTTTGATAAAAATGGATCAAGAAGAAGAAAACCCAGAAATGAAAAGGTTGAGATCTGATATGGGTCTCTGACACTTGACAGAAACAAAAAAAAGGTCTAGATTCAAAGACCCATATCAGCTCTCAACAATCAGAGTGTATTTTCTTGGGAACCAAACGCAAATATTTTGATAACACTAAGGTGGAAACAGATCTGGGCAGTTGGGTTTCTGGGGGCACCCAACTGCTCAAGATCTGTGTACCTTAGGAAAATTACTTGCAAGAGCAACAATGGTGAAGAAGACAAAATATAAGAAGAAGATGTTGGCTATTATTGATGAAGAAGAATCTGAAAGTGTGGGGTCCTCCTCACCTTCCTCCATATTCTTCTACATCACGCAAGCTCCATTAATCCTCCACCACCCGCAGCCCTAGTATCTATCTTTCTATTTTAGGCAATTTGACAAACAATGTCATTAGTGGGCATAAAGTGAACGGTTAATGTTCAGACATTTTAGGAAGGTCAACAGAAAACAAATATTATTTTGAGCAAATTAATATATGGAAAAATTGCATAGAAAAAATCAAAGGCGAGGCCTTTTTTGTCATTAATAAAGTATTTTAGAAAAGTGTAATAATATATGACATATCTTTACAATTTTTTTTTAATATATTTGAGGACCAAATACATTTGATTATTTTAGTTTAAACGTGATTAACAGTGTGCCACTTAACATACTGATACAAATGAACATGCTCTTGGCTTGATGGTCCAAGGCACTCTCCCCAAGCTAGACGTAAGGATACAAATTGTATCTCTTAACTTTAATTTTATTACACTTCCGTTCAAATGAATGAAAATACAAAATTTCTAATAATTATGTGAAATCATGTGACTTCTGTTATTTATTTGTAAATCATAGAAAAAAGTACATTTAATTATATCAAATTCTATACTATTTTCAGTTAACTACACCCAATTAAGATTTATATCATTCAACTACACTCAAGTTTTATACATCATCATATGTTAAGTTTTGGATGGAAAATGTTAGTTTTAAAAGTAAAAAGACAAAAATGCCCTTTGGTTAGTTTTCTAATTTTCAAATCATGTCATTCATTGTGGTTTAGGTTTTTGGGTTACCGGAGAAGCTCATCGTGGTTGCCCTTATAGCCGAAGCCTCCAACCCTCCGGCCACTTCTGGTCGAATTTCGCTAGCGGTATAAATTCTTTATGAGTTTCTATAAACAAAATTTAATGAACCGCAAAACTAAATTTAATGAATTGCATATCTAATAAATACACAGTAAACAAAATCAAAAACCCAAAAGGAGAAGGAGAAGAAGAAAACGGTAGTTTCATTAACGCGCCTTCTGATTTCAATTTTGTTGGTGCTATGGCCATGGCTATTGCTGTTCGAGAAGAAAACCCACCAAAGTAACAACAATGATGATGAACCCGATACTCCCCATAAGCTTTCTTCTCCATCAAAACCTAATTTCCCTTAAATTTACTAGTCCTCTATTCACCTTTTGATTTTCAGTTAATCTCTCTGCTCTCACTCAAATCGTCTTTAAGAGATTCTCTATTCAGGTTCGTCACTGGGGCCATACCCCCTCCTTCTCCAAACCCAACTTCCAAAACCTATATGGTGCTCCGGGTCTGACGTCAAATGCGACCCCAATTTAGCCAAAATAGTCATTTTCAACCACCGGAGGGGTGGACTTCAAGTTGGGCGACGAGTTTGATGAGGTGGATGTCAGTAGTGGATCTTACTTCGGCCTCTAATTCAATTTTTCTCCTCATCGTCGCCCGCTGATCGGTAACATCATTTTCCTCTTCTTCTCCGGTGAAATCGTTTTGGGGGCGAATCTGGAAAATGAGTCGATATGAAATACTGCCAGACGAGCCGAGTCGGTATAGATTCACGTATTGGGCGTTTAGGTGGTGAGAAATGCGACCGAAGGTGTCAAACCAACTGGAGATGGAATTTGAAAGTTGTCGTTGATTTTGCCTTTTGGATTGTGAAAAAATCGAAGACGAGTTTCTACAGGTTTTGAAGGTCAAAGATGTGTACCACATTTGGAGAGGTGGGAGATAAATTGACCACAACATAATTGGTTTATGTGTTGCAGTAACTGGCCGGAGACTGGTAAGAGGGTCTGAGGTCAAATCTGGCGTTGACGCAATCTGCTGGAGCTGTCAAAGGTCAAATTTGTTGCCATGAGTGCTTCTCTGGTAACACAACCCAAATACACATAAATGACATGATTTGAAAATTAGAAAACTGACCAGGGTATTTTTGTATCTTCACTTTAAAAGTAACATTTTTCATCCAAAAACTTAACATATGAGAATTTATAAAACTTGAGTGTACCAAAATCTTAGTTGGGTGTAGCTAAGTATATGTACATTTTCCTAAAAAAATAATATAAAAATGCATTTCAAAATAAAAACAAAGAACACACCCCATGGGTGTTAGTATAATTACATAGTTGTTGGCGTGCAAATCGACATGGATGGAGGTTTTGCCTTTCTTTTTCCTCAGTTCGCTCATCAATTTTAATATCAAGATCCACCTAGTTTGGTGCAGCCGAGCAAATTTGGGTTTCACCATATATGTTTCTCGATGAAGACGTAATTAATATGGATATATGATTTTCTAAATAAAAGCCTTCATGCTCGAAGAAGACACGAAGAAGATGATTAGAGCAGCATCGTCTCAAGAAGAACTGAGGAAGATGAAACCATATCTAGTCTCTGTTGTGCACTATCGACGTTGCCCGAAGTATTTGATCGATGTTCATCGGAAGATGTGTTCGTCGAGGAAGGTATGTTTATCACTCACCGAAAGTCACGTGTTCACCATCTTGGTGGGCGCCTGCCGAGATGGACCACGTGTTGATTGGATTTTAATTTTTTTAAATTAGTAATTAATAGTTATTAAACATAGGTAATCTCAGATAAATGCAAGTGAGTAGACGTCATTCTTACCAACTACACCTCATCTTTTAAATATTGTGATATGATGTGATGTGATAATGTATCAATGACATAAACCATGGGTAAAATTCGATCAATGTGATACGGTCGCATCACGTTTACATTTCGGTTAATATTTCCCATGCCAATTTATGCTTCTACCCTCCAGAGTGTATATTTATTGATCTTTTGTGCGTCTATGCCTTTACGGTGTTCCGGAGATCACTTGTGCAGGAAACGGAACAAAATGGCTTGAGCAGGCGAAATCTGGAAGCAGTAACGGCTAGGTAACAACCCATTACGCTAGCTGTTACAAGAAGAGATCGTGCCATCCTAAGGACTTAGCTACGGGTCAGTATAACGGGCTATGTAACAGCCCCACAACCCGTTACACACGAAGAAAGAAGTGCATCCCAGAAGCTAAGCTGCGGCAAGGTGTAACGGGGGTTGTAACATCCCGTTACACCTGCCCGTTACACAAGAAAAAAGGACAATTCGAGTATGTTGGCTACAGGTTGATGTAACAGCCCGTTACACACCCCGTTACACTTACAATTTCAGCGAAATTAAAGGGTTTGTTGACTTTAGAAAAAGAGCAGAGCCACCCGAAGAGATAGAGAGTGGAACGAGTCAGTGTTCTCAAGGCAAGATCACGCACTTTGAGAGGAGGCTCGTCACCGTTGAAGGCATATGGAGGCACTAGGATCATCCGAGCTTCAAGGAACGTCCAAGAAAGCGAGAAATCAGGCCGTTCATGATCTTCAGCCCTAACGGGCTTAGGGTTTCAAATTTCTTATTTTCTCTCTACTTTCTTGTATTGTACTTGATTACTTTTAGTTCTAGCACCATGATTATGGGCTAAAATCCCGTAATCATGGGTGCTAGGTCGAATACTAAAGATTTCTAGATTTATATGGATGGTTAATTGGTTGCATGATTGTTTGTGAGTTGAGGTTTATATTTTTGTTGATTATGTGTGACGAGCATATGAAACTTGTTTTAGTTGTGTTGCCGAGCTACAAGAGGGCCGGTGGGCAGCAAACACAACCTGGTTCAAGGGGTTAACCATTGGACCCATATCCCGTGATTGTTGGTTTTTGTCTGAGACTCAAGAGTTCGGCTCGCTTCGAGAGGAGAAGCTGACATTTGTGTAGACGTGGGATCATCCATGAATGCATGATAAATTAATCGTCTTTATTGAATTGAGATATTTGTAGAGACTTAGCATCTGTGATTTGTTTTAACTGAATATTTTTCTCCGCTGCTCATTACTATTTACTTACATTCCACGCTTAAACAATCTACACTCATTTTATTTTAAGTTGCATAGCGGAAATTAGATTTGATTAACCCTCATTGATCCTTATGGATTCGACTCTGTGTTTACCAGATTTTATTACTTGTAACGACTGCGTGCACATGCACATATTCGTGAACTTGTGGACGACTGTCTACGGGCCCAACACAATGATTTCACCACACTTATCGATGTATCTAAGAACAATAGTCATTTCTTCATTCACTAAGATATCACAGAATTCATTGGCTAAAAGTAGACAAATTATCACCGATAACATTTAATTCATGATACAAGTTTTAGTCATTTACTTTTTAATCAATGGAGAAGTCACGTGAATATTTTATGGAGAATTTTGTATAACCTCGTAAATATCTATTTTTTTTTTCTGCCATTTCATTTAAGAAATTCAAGAAAAATTCTTTTATTAATTGAATTTGATAACTGGTCATGTACATGAAAATACAAACTGAAGTAAAAATATTTTGATAGTCAATCTCAATCCCACTAGTTTTACATGATAATAAATGAGACAGACTTAACTTTTGATTTTTAAATGCTTGAAGTTGTGTTCCAGCGTCATGGTGCACATTACTTCACCAAAATTCTCATTAAATTTTTCTGCACCTTTCTTCCAATTATTAATACATTTTTTAAATAAATACATCATCACCAAATCTATTGGCATTAGTTAGCTTGAAAAGATAACAACGACAATATTATTTCTTATTTGATTTACTATATTCTAACAAATCAATATGTTTAACCATGTACTAGATTTCTCAAATTTACTAGCTGAAAATTATGCCCAAATGGTTGACGATAAATTTTAGATATATACTCTCTTACAGCATCTCCAATGCAATTGTCATTTTGACATCTTTTGGGCAAAATGAAAACTTTTTGAGAATATGCTAAGTGAGTGTTGCAATCTCTAAACATTAAAACCCTTTTTTTATTCAATTCTTTTCTTTGTTTACTTTTTGCAAAAACAAAGAAAGGGAACCAAAAACTAGAAACCAGACCAAATGACCATATTGGAAAAGGGAATCACAGACCCAAATTGGAAAAAAAAAATAGGAATTTTTTTTACATATTAGCCGGCGCCAGATCTGTCCTCTACTCGTCGGAGGAGTCGAGTTGCCGCCGGGGAGTGATAGACGGAAGGATGGCTAGTACGAAGAACTGGCAGATTTGGCTAGTACGAAAATTGAAGCTTTTATGCCAAATAACAGTGCATTAATTTTCACAAGAATAAGAAGAAATGAATCTCTTTTGCATTTATTTGCCTAATGAGCTGGATATACCGACATGAGAAGGGGCAAGTGTGTCAATAAATTGTATATTCTGATATTTCCTTTCTAGAAGATCGATTAAATATCCTGCTGCTACTGGAAAAAGAAAGAATCTGAAATGAACAGTTAAAAACTCAAAACTTTCCACATTTCGAACCCAAAACTTTCTACATTTTAAAAAAATCCGTTCGGGCCATAGTGTGGGATCGGGCCATGGTGTGGGAGGAGGTGGAGGGAAGGTTTATTGCCGGAGAAACACCCAAACACACATGAGTGACATGTATTGAAAATTTGAAGTAAGACTAAGGGTATTTTTCTCTTTTTAGTTCAAAATTAACAGATTCCATCCAAAATTTTAACGGTCGGTGTTAAATGTCAATTTTTAATCGCTAAGTATAACTTGGTGCCCACTTTCAAATATGAGGTGGTTATGTGTCTTTTGCCGATATTTGGGTGTGACTTATTGTCTTTTACCCTAATCTTAAGGGAAAATGACATTTTCGTACACTTAACTATACCATTTTTCTACTTTCATACCCTAATTATTTTTTTCCCTTTTTCAGTACCCTAACTATCATTTTGGACAACCTACCCATAAAATACCAAATATACCTAAACTACCCTTAATTGAACTGCAATTAGATCCGGTCCAATCGAGAAAACCAGCCCAATTCGGAAAACTTTATCGGAAAAGTCAGCTCCTCCAGCAACCCCGAGGAGAAGACATCGCGGGGGTTCCTTTGGGAGAGAATGGGTTGGACAAGCCCAGCCGATTTGAGCCGGTCAAATTGGACTTTTTTTTAAACTAGGGGTAGTTTAAGTATTTTTGGTATTTTAGAGGTAGTTTGTCCCAAACTGATAGTTTGAGTATTGCAAAAGGGAAACTATTAGTTAGGGTATAAAAGTGATATAGTTAGGTGCACTAAATGTCCTTTCCCTATTATTAATAAAAGTATCAAATTAAGAAAATTATGCTAATTTTAAAAGGAGAATTAAAATTCATTAATTGTGCTAATACATTAATTATGCTAATATATTAATAAATGTATCAAAGAGAATTATGCTAAATATATGCTAATTCTTAAAGGGGAATTCAAATTACCTAATTATGCTTCTATAGAATTATACTTTTGGGATTGAGAAATAAAAGGGTCAACAAAGAATTTAATGTGATAATATGTTGGGATAATGACACTTTGTTACACCCAACTATAACGAAATGACATATTTATATCCTAATTACTTTTCTCTCTTTTAATACCCTAGCAATTTTTTACGACAACTTATACTAAATAATTAAAATATCCATGATTTAAAAAATCAGAATAAAATTGGATAAAGTTGTATTTTATTTATTTTAATTTAACAAGACGATATCGAAACAAAAGGCTCCATCTAATAATAAATATCTATTAGCTGTCTCGAATGACCAACCGTACGAATAAAGTCAAAAAGTAATGTAAGATAATGTCTGAAAATAATAATAGAGGAGAGAGACTGAGCAGTATTTGACCTGTTTGACTCAAGTTCACTCACTTCTTGAGAGCTGCAGCTACGATTCCACGGAAAATTTCCTCCATAGTAAGTCCTCGTATTCTCTCGATCCAAACACTCCCCTAATCATCAATAATAGTCAAGCTCAAGTGGGTTCTGCTGGTTGGTTTCTGGAGAATGTGAAGAATCTGCTGTGGTTTAGGAAGGTCTTTCTTCAGATTCTATCGTTTTGATTTAAATAGCTTAAGTTCTTGACTCCACTCTTCACTTTCATTTACTTTAATTAAGTTCGAGTGTTAATACTGTGTTTTGTCTTGGTCAGAATATTTTGTTCCTCTACAAAAATGATAATGAAATGAGTTCAGAGTAGGTTTTGTGACATATCCCCACTCTGATTGAATTAAAATACCGATGTGGAGTTCGAAATTGTTGTATTTCCAGTAATAAGGTTCAGTGGATAGTCTGGAATTTTAGACCGAGACAGAATAGGCTTCTCATCTAGTGCATCACAATTTATTCTTCAAGTCTTAGGTTCTCAATTATTTTCAGTGTCAATGTTCATCAATCTCATTATCACTATGTATTCTCTGGTAACTTGTTTACCTGATGTAATTCTAGCTCTAGTTCCTCTTTGAAATTTTATTGCTAGTTATCCTCAATAAAAATCAAGTCACTGAACAAATATAAAGGTTCAGTAGATAATTCACTCGTCTCCTCGTAGTATGTTAAAGGTTTCAACAAAAATTAGTTGGTCTATCATGCCAATTAGTACAAAGTTATATAGAAATGCATTCGGTTACAAATCAAAAGTAGTGTGTGAACGTGCAATTTTTTTGTTTTGATCATTGAATGTGATTTGCTCTTTGCTTACTCAGATGACACTTGAGTAGTTATTATTTATTTTCATCATATTATCAATCATAATCAACTCATATATACGCTAACCAATATTGATATAGTTGAATGAATTTGATTTTTATAAGGGAAAAATACATTTCACAATACCTATCTATACCACTTTCATACTTTGGTACCTTAATTATTTTTGTCTTTTTTAGTACCCTAATTATCAGTTTGGGATAACCTATCCTAAAATACCTAAACTACCTCTGATTGAAAAAAATCAGAATCAAAATTCACAATTGAGCCGGCTCAAATCGATTACCCTTGGTCCAATATGGTCCGACCAAGTTTTCTCTCACCTTCTTCTCTACGTTGCTGGAGAAGCTGCCCTTTTACGGGCAAACTCTCTTCAGCGACATCCTTAACCTACTGCAGCCGTTTTGAGAGGAGAGTTCAATTCCACCTGCAATCGATTGAAAAACAGATTACTCAGAGAAATGTCTCCAATGTTGCTTGAAATCACCCAGAAAAATAGGATGCCTCTCCGTTCCTTCGAGATTTGGGGCCTCTCAAACTCGTCGTAGGTGTCTCTCAACGTGATGGGTTCGGTGAGGTTGAACGGTGGTGAAGGATTTGGGTTAGGGATTTGGGACCTCTCTGTTTCGATTTTGACACTGGTGAAGATGGTTTCGATTTCGACGCTGACGACAATGATTTCGATTCCGGCGATGGTTTCAATTTCAACACCGGTAAAGCCTTCGATTATGGTGATGGTTGCGATTCTGGAAATGGTTGCTCGCAGCCTTCAAGTCGGAGAAATCAATGGTGGATTTATATCGCACATGACCGAAGTAGATTAAGGATGTCGCTGGAGAGAGTTTTGCCGGAAAACAGCAACTCCTCTGACGATGCAGAGAAGAAGACGAGAGAGAGAGCTTGGTCTGACTGGATTGGACCAAGTTTGATCAGGGATTTTGGATTTGAGCCAGTCCAATTGGGCTGGTTTCCTCGATTGAACCGGGTTTAATTACAGTTCAACTAGGGGTAGATTGTCCCAAATTGATAATTAGGTTACCACAAAGAGAGAAAAATAGTTAGAGTATCAAAGTGTGAAAGTAATATAATTATGTGTAATAAACTGTGATTTTTCCTTTTTATAATGGTTATTTCATTTTATCAACCCAATAACTAACTTATTGCAACCAGTTGGGTTTTGCACAAATCAAACATTTTTTTTGGATACAAATAGACGACTTAAATTCAACCTTAGAATAAAATGGTAACAATTGGTTAGATTGTAACGAGGGGAAACTGCGGGAACGAGGGTTCGACTTGATTATTACAGGAAAGAACTATTTTTATACTTCCCTATACAACTTAATACATGAAGTACATGTAGCAAATTACAATTCCAGTGGTACTATCTTGAACTTCAATTGCTGAATTTTAATCTTAATGGACGATGCAGTACAGTGACAATGAAGATATTCTCCGAAGGGGTGATAAAACTATGGAACGTATGGGAGGTGAGAGCTACGATTTTGTTCAGCCTAAGTCTACAAATGGTCCTCATAGTGTTGGGTACTCGGAGAAAGTACACGAGAGGAAGCTGGCTCAACATCATTCTATGGCTATCATACCTATCGGCAGACTGGATAGCTGCTCTGTGTCTTGGTAACCTTGCCAGCAGTCAAGAAGAAACCTCTCCTGATCAAAACAACGTGCTCCAGACCTTTTGGGCACCATTCCTCCTCCTCCACCTCGGTGGCCCCGATGCTATCACCGCCTACGCCTTGGAAGACAACGAGCTCTGGCTGAGGCACTTGCTCATGCTCATTGTCCAGTTCTCCGTGGCATGCTACGTGTTCTTGAAGTCTTGGACCGACACAGTACTCACCAATGTAGCCACAATTTCCATGTTCGTAGCTGGGACCATCAAGTATGGCGAGAGGACTTGGGCTCTCAGGTCAGCCAGCACTAAGCAGTTCGAGGATTCTTTGCTTTCCACTCCCCCAGACGTAGCTTTCCAGTCTGCTGACGTACCTGACTCCTCTACCATCCACGAAGCCCACTTCTTGTTCGGGATGTACAGGTACTTTTCTTTTTATCAGCAAGTTGTGTACTGAGAGTTATGCTCAGTTATGTTACGATGAAACAATAGAGCACCAAACTTATGATTCTTAAAATTGATGCATTAATAATGTGTTGGATGTTCAGGTACCTGTTCGCCAACCTCAGTCTGAGCTTTGAAAATGCTCGCCTTTGCAACTCTATTATCACTAGAAAGGGAGCGACCCAAGCCTTCGAGCTTGTTGAGGTTGAGCTCGGGTTCTTGTACGACGTTCTCTACACCAAGGCTGTGATAGTCCATTCCCTCGCAGGAACGATTCTCCGGATCATCAGCTTCCTGGCCTCCCTCCTCGCGTTATTCGCTTTCTTCGCCCTGGTTGATAAAAAGGGATATCCCAAAACCGACATAGATATAACCTACGCATTGCTGCTTGGAGCTATTCTTCTCGACTTTTACGCGACGATTAGGCTGGTTTTATCTGATTGGACCCTCCTCTGGCTCACCAGTCACAAGAACTGGGTCGTCCCACCTCTCTACAACTTCCTCTCTCGTGTCCGATCATCACTGACTACAATGAGGAGGTGTTCGGGATGCATCGAGCAGCTCAATATGATAGACTTCTGCCTCAAAGAGAAAATGAGCAAGAGTCTCCGAATAGACATGCTGTTTAGCTTCTCCTTCATGGTAAAGACCTATTGGCGGCGGACATGGGTGAGCATGAACAATGACATGAAAGAATTCATCTTCAAGGAGCTTCTCCAGAAATACGAGAAATACAATAAAGGTGGGTCCAAGGAGAAGTTGTTAAACGAGTTATTATCCTATAGAGGCGGCAAAGTACTCAAAGAGAAGGAATGTGTATCTAATTTCAAATGGGCCGTGCTGGATGTGGATTTCGACCACAGCCTTCTACTCTGGCACATTGCTACGGATATCTGTTACCACCATGACGTTGAGGAGAAATTTGGAGATAAAATTGTGATCAGCTTGAGCAAGAACTTGTCTGATTATATGTTGTACGTTCTTTTAATGCGTCCCACAATGCTTCCGAAATGGATAGGACGGATAGGTTACCTGCAGCACACGTATAAAGATGCCATGAGTATGTTCCGGGGAAAGGGTCTCAAGTCAAGTGCCCAAGTTTCAAAGATGTTGCTGCAAGCTTGCACTCAGATCCGTCCATTGGAAGCCATGAACAAAGAAAAGGATAGCAGGTATATATGTTTAGAGTGGTGGCATGTGCCTTTATCTGTCTGTATCCCTTAAGATTATTTTAAATTTTTTGGCAATCAAACAAATTGTTGAAGTTTGTGGTAAGTTTCAATTGGAAGCTTGTGTTATCTTATTTACTGTGTCAATACAGGTCGGTGATGTTTGGGGGGTGCAGGCTTGCGAAGCAACTGATGGAAAGAGAGGACCGGTGGGAGATAATAGGCGGAGTGTGGGTGGAGATGGTGACTTACGCTGCAACTGAATGTGGATGGAGAGACCATGCTCAGCAGCTGAGGAGAGGTGGAGAGCTTCTCACCCATGTTAGTGTTCTCATGGCAAACATGGGACTGAGCACACAGTTCCAGTTAAGAACAAGGCCTCTTGGTTCTGAAGTCAATGAGGTTGGTTGGGCTTGGAGCAGATCAAAGGTTAAATCCAAAGTTATGCAGATGGGACAAGTTTAAATTCGGATCCCTCACTTGCAAAGTAGTGTGTTGGAGTCTTGCGTATATGTACCCTGAGACTTTAGCTTGAATGAAGATGACACGGAGAAGTCCAGGTGAGAGTGAGAGATAGACCAAAATCTATTGTTATACTACAGACCGAAGACGGAGAATACATCGTCTCGACTACATGCATTGTCCGCTGCAGTGGTCGCGGTAGCCATAGTGGTGGCGCGGATTGTGAACTTTCAACGATTCTATATATCAGGCCCAGCTCAATCATTGTGGAGACCTAAGGCAAAATTTATAAACAAAGAATTATGGCCTGTATTTTTATACCTAACTTTTAATTTTGAGGCAATTTTTTTTTAAAAAAGGCCTAAATTATTAAGAGAATTTGACATATTTTTAGTGGGCTTAAAGCGCTTGCTTTAGTTGCTGCCCCCTAAAGCCGGCTCTGCTATATATACAGATTTGGGTTGTTGCAATCTATCAGGGCTCGAACATGTTGGCGGAGAGAAGCTTTTGGATCGAGCTGGAGAGCTTGATTGATAAATTTTTATGAGAGTCATTGATCTATTACTATTTTATAGATGGTAATAACTTTTAAGTTTCTATGATAAGAGTGGTTTATCATATCTCCACAAATTCATTATGCCATGTATAGTCTAACTTTTATTTGATTACTTATATTGGGATCCTGACAAATTTTTCTAACATTATTGTTTTAAAAGTTGATGTTATACAAACATGTTATCACAAATTATATATCAGTTATGCTTGAAAAAGTTCCTTTGCCAACATGATTTGAATATCTTTAATAATTAGTGAATAGGAGGGCCTTACATCTGAACCAATGTCTCTGATTTGTGTTATAAATCATCAACCTCAGTACTCAAGTTGATGTTGTATGCCCTTTTTTACCAAAACAAAAGCTATATTTATCCATATATGTAATTCCAGCATCATCTCATTTTCATTAGATGTGTCAGCTATCTGAAATGTGCCTTTACTCTGTAAGCTCCTCCATTTTCTAGTATTATCTCAATTAAATATCTTTTTGTCCAGCAGGAGAAGGGCCTCACAGATTTTTCATCTTCTGGGCCACCCTTTCTGAATCAACATATTGGTAGTGGCATTGGTTTAACAGTGAGAAAACTAAATGCCATTGCTTCCTTGGCTCAATTTGTTTCTGGATTGGGAATGCACCAAAGTTGTGGTGTAACTGAGTGTTTGTGAACTTACCAAAAGGAACAAAACTTTCACTCTTTGCCTGCCATCAATTGTTTGAACCGTCAAGTCAACATGTAAGTCTTGGAGCTCTGATCGGTCGCTGGAGACAGAGTAACAGATCATCTCCCTAGGCGGCTCAGGCGGCGGTGGAGGCAGCGAAGGAAGGTCTTGCGACTGGCATCGGTGCCAATGGTGGAGAGAGGAAGGAGGGACGAGAGACATGAAAGGATATAGTTAAAAATGACACATTTTGAAAATTGAAAACGAAGTAAATGGGATTTTAGTTTCTTTAAAGTCAATATTTAACAAAAGTTAACCAGAAAAACCTTGAATGAGAAAAGTGTAATTTTAAAAGGGTTACTTGTGGAAGACTACATACATAAATTGACAACTAGCAATTAAATACAAAGTAAAATAAATTTGTCACGTGACTCCAATATCAATTATCCACTCATTGTCAAAATAAATTTGATCCCGACCTCTGGATGCCACCGCTGCAATTGTCGTTAGCCTCTGTCAGGGAACCCCGATTCTAGAGCTCGCTTACCGAGTCGAGACCTCGTCACCGTCGTTCTTGCCTCCGGATCCCACGGTTGGGCTCGTCGCTGACCTCCGAAGAATCGTCACCGCCTCATCTAGAAATCGATGTCGCCTCCTCGTCTTGAAATCACTACCGTTGCCTCGTCCGGAAATCGCCACCTCCGGATGCCACCGTTCGGATCGTCGCTCGCCTCGGGAGAATTGCCACTGCTTCGTCTAGAAATCGTAGCTGGCTCGTTTGAAAATTGCGCTGCTGATTCAAAATTGAGAGCGCTGGGACAGTCTAGTTCATAAGAATTGCCACAGGAATAAATAGGGTTTTATGCTAGGTATATGTACCGATACATCCTTTTCTATTTCATTTCATTTATTCCATTAATAAATGAATGAATAAACATACACTATTGATATAAAACCATCTAATGGTTAATAGTTGTTCTTACATTTGTCCTCTATATGGTGTTTGTACTAGAGTTCTTCCCTCAGAGTTCAAGAGTTCTAAATTTTCTCAATCCTCATCCGACATATCTTTGTGCTTCTTTGCTTTACTCTCTAAAGCCTTGTGCAATTCCTGTGAGATTAGCAAATTTCTCATTTGTGTCTTCCAATAAGAGAAATCATTCTTCCCATTTAATTTATTTACCGTGTCTTCTCAACTTTGACTATATCGCTTGCAGATGCCATAATTTCACTTGCTTCAAAAAATAGCATCTCTTAGGAATTTCTCAACCGAACACCTAAATCGCAACCGGAGCTTTGATAACAAATTGTTGGGGAGAACCTCAACCTTTACCAAGGAGGAGCACCCCATGAGGAGACTTATATACACATAGAGCCAAGTTTCAACCCAAAAGGCTAGTCTAGTGTATTTTGAGTTTAATGTGTATATAAACTATATTTTCACCTCATACACTTCCAATGTGAAACTAAAGTGCCATATTGTTCTGATTTTGGTAAAGTTGATTCCTTTAATTTAAATACTTTTCTGACATTCTCAATTTGGTTGTTGGGTTCAAGGATGAAAATACCCAAATATGAACAAGGATAAATTCATAAATATTTGATGAACTTTTGGATGCCAGGATCTTGAATTTTTTTTGTTTCTGGAAAATTTCAAATTTGTGTTGATGAATTTCTGATAAGCGAGCATATAATCTTCTTGTATTGTACCGTGGAGCTTGACAGAAGTAAGAGACTAGAGAGAATAGGTTTCATGACATTTTTTGAAAATCAGAATGATATCTGAGGATATTTGTGTTTTTTCAATTCAAATTTTAATATTTTTGATGATTAATTATTAAAATAAATAAATAAGTTTTTAATTTGAAACGATCAGATAATCTGATTTGAACCAGTTCTCTCTATTATATATGAAAAGACTAATATGCCCCCGACCTTTAGAGTAAATCAGTTACTCAAATTGGGGCAAAATTGTCATTTTCACAAAATTTTGTGACAAAGTTTCTAACGGTGATTTTTTATTGTTTAGGTGATTTACATGGTTATT
>JAYMTQ010000274.1:0-19720 GCA_036897385.1 Geranium incanum | reverse complement strand
AATTGAGGGCATTATAGACAATGTATTACTCTCCATCCATTTTGACGAAGTTGGCGGATGTAAAATAGTTTAAGGTTGGGACTTGCAAAAAAAATTTAATGACCGTTAGGACTTGCAAAAAATCTAATTATGACCGTTAGTTTTTGCAATTATCCCTAATTAATATTAAAAAGTTGTTAATTATGTGTGGGCGTAGGAGATGGGCCGGTACATATTGATTTGAATTGAGGTGACTTGGGTGGCAAGTTTAGGTATGAAGTAGAATTCTATTAGAAATGGGATTGTATGTATTATACTATTCTACGTATTATATATAGAAATAGCAATAAGTATCAACTTTTGTTGTTGTTGTTGTTCTGAAATATACAGTGTTTGCAACATGGATCAAGTAGGCAGGCAATGAAGAAGTCCGGTTACAGGTTCAGGCCAAGAGGCGAGGAGTTGCTGGTCCATCTGATCCACCACTTGGCGGAGGCACCACTGGACGGCGGCGAGATCATCAAGGTCCTCGATCTCTACGGTGACACCAGCGACCCGTGGACGGTTCTTGATGAGTGGACGGAGCGGGACGGGGCGTGGTACGTGATCACGAGGGTGAAGAAGGTGGGGTCGGGACAGTCTCGGATCAAGAGGACCGCCGGTTGCGGGACGTGGAAGGAGCAGAACAGCCACATTGTGCCTCCTCTACACTACAACGGCGTGGAGTACAAGCAGGGTTTGAATCGCTACTTTGTGTTCCAGCCCAAGAAAGGTTCTTGTTACCGCAGGCAGGAGCACGGTCACTGGATCATGAACGAGTACTCGCTGGACGGTCAGGATTGTGTCATCTGCGAGATCAGGAACAAGGACGGTGGTAGGAAGAGAAGTCATTGCGAGTACGAGAGTCTTGATGGCTATCTTGCCACCAAGGAGAAGAATAAGATGATGAGAATGAGCAATGTAGTTGATGTGGAGCCACAGCCACAGCCACAGCCACAACCTCAATCACAGTCGGTAGCAGAAATACAAGGTTGGCCGATCACGGGAGATGAAGAAATAAGAGCAACAAATCATCATCAAGAGGATGTTGATCAGTTTCTTGCCGCAGAGAAGTATATGATGGGAATGAGCAATGTAGTAGATATGGAGGCACTGGCGCAACAGCAACTGTCAGTAGGAGAAATAGAATGTTATTGGCCGATACAAGATCACCAAGAACCCCTAACAACAACAACTCATCATCAAGAGCAAGAGCAAGAGCAAGGAGGGAGTGATGTTGTTGTATCAGAGACTGAGCCACTGTCGGCTGGAGAAATAGAAGGTTGGCTGCAGGAAGATGTTCCTGAACAAACAACAAGTCATCATCAAGAGCAAGAGCAAGGATGGGTTGTATCAGAGGACATGTGCAGTGGTGCAGGTGATGTTGATCAGTTGAAAGTTGATGATGCTCTTCAAAGTGTTCCCTATGAGGATTACACTCATATGATGGATCAGTTGATGAATCTGGATCAGGAAGAATGGCTGAAGGAAGCAGCACATATTGATGCACAATGGTTCCCCCAAACAAGTTATATTAGCTAATCAACTCAATCATCAATGTAGTCACATGTCTATGCTCCATATATATATATATATGAACACTATATGTTGAGTAATTAAAGCATTAGTACATTATATATATTTAGTCTCAACTTGTATAAACTCATGAGAGATATTGTGTGTCACATATATATGGAAACAGATGCTTATATATGTTGCAAACATGAATATCAGTAGAGTCAGTTGTGTAATCAATGCTAGCTTAGGCACTGTATATACATGTTGATGAACCTCTACTTCAAACTGATAGCCAAATATTAAGTATAGTTGTGTCTAATGTTTGTTTATAGGTCATTGTTCTAAAAAGTTTAGACCTATTTGATTAATTTCATGACTATTTTATGTTAATCTCAATTCATTCTTTAATCTGATTAGTTTCTTACTAATCCTGGATTAATCTTTAGAAGATTTTGTTGGAATTAATTTTGTCATATTAATTAAGTATTATTATATTCCCTAATTATTTAAGTGTATGAAGTGATCATAGTAAGCATTAATCATGGTCAAGATAGGATGAGTAGTTGGCTTAAGATAAGGCCATATGAAAATGCCATGTTCTCTATTATTAGTTAGTTGTTGTTGCTTCTTGTTACTATATATACGTAGCACATCCATAGCATAAGTGTATTGAGTAATAATAGTTTATATTGCTCTTTCAATTGTCATTAAAGAAGTGTTGCCCGTGTTTCATTTCTATTGCTTTTACATTGTGTTCATATTAGTTTATATTGCCTTTCAATTGTCATTAAAGAAGTGTTGCCATTTCTATTGCTTTTACATTGTGTTCATATTGCTTTTGTTTCTTCTCCTCATTATTTGTATGTTTTAACTTTGTTCTTGGAGTTATACCATCGGAGATCTTTCAGATTTTTTACAGCCTGTATTTTCCGATTTGTACCTGACTTAGATACTCAGGTTGCCTTTTTTTTCCCCAACTGTAAAGGTGAGTAGTATTAGTTTCAGTTATGAGAGAAACTCTACTCCATCTGCGCAAGGGTCCATTGGTGATCTAATTCGCAGATGATTTATGGGGACATTCCTGACCTCATATGAACCAACTGGCCCTTGGATTTGGGAGACCAAATCAAATCATGTGTCTTGATTCACACTTCATGCCACAGAACAAAGACCAATGAACTTGTCCATGAAAATTATAGTGCATATAGTTTCTGTTATTGGTGTGGCAGACAGAATCTAACCATTTCAATATTTGTACATTATGTGTAATGATTCTTTCTACCTCTCCTCTATGACCATATTCTTGTATGCATCAAATACTGATCAACTATTGATAAACATGAGTAACAATGATAATTGCATCTGTTGGTTAACCTAATGATTAAGTAGGCATGCTACCTCATAAGAGGTACCTCTAGAGATGGCAATGGGTCGGATTCGGCTCAACCCAACCCGAACCCGGTCAGCGTTATTGGGCACTCGACCCGGAACAGAACACGCTCGTTTTGAGCAGGCACCCAACCCGAAAAAACCCATTGGGTTTGGGTGAAACCCGAAACCCACAACCCGACCCGTTTTTTTTTATACTTTTTGAATATTAATGGAATGTACATAAAAAACAAGATTGAAAAAGAACATAATATGAAGAAATAAATTATTATGACATACACAAACCAAAATCAGTAACTAAACTACATGATATTAAGAGAACATTGAGAAAGTACATATACATCAAAATATCATATGCATCAAAACATACTAAATTACATCAATAAATAGATTTTTTAATTTAATATTAGGACATACTAAATCACATCAAAAGATTCCATATGCATCAAAACACGCATCAAATTACATATAAATTTTTTTAAAAAAAATTTATACATATGGGTTCGGGTATGGGTCGACCCAAACCCAACCCGAACCCAATCACTCATCCGTTCAACCCGACCCGACCTGAACCCGAAACTTTCGGGATTGATCCGTTACTAATGGGTCGGGTTCGCGGGTGCCCATTGGGTTTGGGCTCTTTTTCCATCCCTAATCGTGAGGGACGAATATTTTTCTTAATAAGAAATCAATGAACCTTGTCGAGAAAATGGTGTAATAATGGGTTATAACGAGTTATGTATTTTCATAAAACAGTTAATCGGTGTTTCTATTATTATGACAAGTATTTTCATAACAATGATAACATAATAATGAAAACACCGGTTAATTGTTTTATGAAAATACATGACATAATAATGAAAATACATGTGGATGTGCCGCCATCTAACTGGTTTGCACAACGTTGTCGTAGTCTAGTTCACACCAGATCACGCCTCTAAAAATATATGTATCGGATGGGTCGGTTTAAGTAACCTATCATCTCGTTCTTTTTACACGACGGCCGTAAATTGAATTGGGCCGCTGAGTCACATCACCCAAGCCCATATTCAGACCATTTAACGAAGAAAAGCCCATGAAACTTTCTTTTGGTCCTTTCCGAGGTTTATGCTGTTTAGTTCAGGGTTTGCTCTCGTCGTCGTCGTCACCAAAAATTCAGATTCAGCGAACTCAAGAAATCGAGCTAAGAGCAGAGCCATGAACCGAGCAAAAACCCTTCTCTCCAGGCTCAGTATCGGAGCCTCCCTCTTCGCAACTCGCCGTTCCACGACTCGTCCACTGTGTTATCAGGTGACTCGTTTCTCAGATCAATTTGCTGCAACTTCTCATTGTTTTCACAATACCCATCAAAAGCTCTCGTTTTCCTCAAAACCCGAATCCATAGTAGACCTCCTGGTGCGAGAGGAGTGGTCCGCTGAGTTAGAGAACCAGTTGGAGAGCTACGACACGAAAATGACCTCTCCAACTGTTGTGTATGTTTTGAAGAAGCTCGAGAAGGATCCGAAGAAAGCTTCTGATTTCTTCAATTGGGTCTGTCACAGAAATGGGTTTAGACCCACTGCTTCTGTGTATAGCCTGATGCTTAGGGTTTCTGCCCAGAGTGAGTCGCTGAAGTCGTTTTGGGGGCTGCTCAAGGAGATGAAGGAAAATGGGGTTTGTATTGAAGAGGAAGCGTATATTACGATTTCGAAGATTCTCAAAAAGGGGAAGAAATTTAGGGATGAAGGGGCTTTTGCGCAATTTTACAAAAATATGGTGATGGAGGATGGTGTTGGTGGTGCTGTGAAGAAGGTGATTGATGTTGTTCTGGGAGATGATTGGAACGATGAGGTTAAGAAAGTGTTGGGAGAGCTTGAAATTGTTTTTTCGGATAATTTGGTAACGAGGGTGTTGAAGGAGCTATGGAATCACCCTTTGAAAGCTTTGAGCTTTTTTCATTGGGTTGGTTCGGTTCCTGGTTTTGAGCATAGTTCCGAGACTTACAGCTCCATTTTCAGGGTTCTTGCTCGAAATGAATCGATTGGAGAGTTCTGGAAAATGGTTGAGGAGATGAAGGATGCTGGCCACGAAATAGATATCGATACTTACATTAAAGTCTCGAGGCAGTTGCAGAAGTTCAAAATGTTGGAAGATGCGGTGAAGCTCTATGAGCTGATGATGGACGGACCGTTTAAGCCCCACGTGGAGCATTGCAGCATACTTCTGAGGAGCATTGCGGGTTGTGCCAACCCGGACTCGGATTTGGTGTTTAGGGTTTCAAAGAAATATGAGGAAATAGAACACTCACTCTCCAAGACAGTGTATGACGGGATTCATAGATCATTAACAAGAGCTGGGAACTTTGATGAAGCCGAAAAGATTGTGAAGGCAATGCGGGATGCAGGATATAAGCCGGACAATATTACTTACAGTCAACTGGTCTTCGGACTTTGCTATGCAAAGAGACTAGAAGAAGCATGTAAGCTGGTGATGGATGACATGGAAGCTCAAGGTTGTCGTCCCGACATCAAAACTTGGACTATTTTGATTCAAGGGCATTTTGCTGCAAATGAAGTGAATAAAGCGTTAGAAATTTATTTACAGTTGGTGGAGCGGAAATATGATGTCGATGATGATCTGTTCAATATCTTGATAAATGGATTGCTGAGTCAGGAGAGGATAGAGGTTGCATACCAAATGCTCATCGAGACCGTAGATGCAACTGGCTTAAAACCTTGGCAAGCTACATATAAACATCTGATTGGAAAAGTTTTGGAGGAGAAGAAATTTGAAGAAGCAATGAACCTTCTTCTGTTGATGAAGAAGCAAGGCTACCCTCCTTTTGCAGAGCCTTTTACCCAATACATTTCAAAGTTTGGGACTGCTGAGGATGCTGCAGGGTTCCTCAAGGCGCTGACCGTGAAGGAGTATCCGACATTGTCAGCCTACATTAATGTTTTCAAAGGCTTCATTTCGGAGGGTAGAGAGTCTGAGGCCAACAATTTTCTGTACAAGTGCCCTCATCATATTCGTAAGCATTCTCAAATTAGCCGACTGTTTAGTTAAGCTATAGAAAGAGAATACTTGTTCTTGACTTCTTGAAGCTCTATTCAGTATTAGTACTTGATTTGGATTTCCTTTTCCTTCTGTCTTGTGTAAGAACAAATATAACTTGGATCACTTGATGCAAGAACAAATATAGCTTTTGTTTATCAGTTTTGACAGGTTTGGAGATTGGCAAACGATGGTTTTATGTGAGCACTTGATAATTTTGTATTCTTTCAAGGAATGGGCCATAGTGTTGTTGTGAATTATGGTTTCAATTCAAGCAAGGGATTGAGTTCAGAGGTTTCTTGTATTCAATCATAGACTAGAAAAATTGTAACATGGAGAAAACAAAACAGTCTCAAGCATCCAATCAAATTCAGGATCAAAGCTACGAACATTCATGATATGCATAGCTGCAAGTATTGGTTGATGACATTCACTCCTAAACATATTTATTTGGCAAAATTAAATGTCTTGGTCTAATAGGAAAATTCTAAATATCCAAATTCCAGTACTTGTAGCATGAAAAGTAGGAATTTATATATACAAGCTATATCCAAATTATAGTACGTGGCTCTCTCCACGAGTCACTACAAGCTGTCAAAAAAAAAGGCTAGGCAAATTAAACAAAAATATGGGATTAGTAAAAAGTTAATCAAAAAAATAAATCAGATTCAAAAATTAATCAAAAATTAATAAAAGACTAGTTAGAGATTAATCATACAAGTCGAAGATTTTTAGAACACTGCTATATGAACTGCATTTTAAAAGCTGAGAAAATCCACCTGACCAGACAAATTTGAATATAATTCCAGGCATGGTCAGGAAAGAATCATCAAATGCCTAAGGATGGACCTGCATAACTTTCTCAATTGATGTTTTGGTTAAATTTCCAAAAATTTTGGTGCTCAATAATTGTTTACTTTATTCCTATTTATCTTTGGACGCATGCATTAGAAAACCAAATACACATTTATTTAAGCCATTGCTGAGAATCCAGACATAGTTCTGAAATCAGAGTGTAAGTAAACTCTGATAGCAAACAAACCAACAAAAGTACAAAATAAAATATTGTTCTCGCACTCAGAGAGCACATCCCCTGTCATGACACTGATCTTCAAGAAACTTATAGAGAACTTATGAGAATTCCATCTATACTCCTTGGAGAAAGAATGCAAAAGTGCTTCAGTACCTGTGTGACAATTTCTCCTTTTCTAGGTAGTTATCAACATACCTGCGCATCCAGTAAAGTATCAAAGTTAATAACAATATTATAACAATATTTTACTTCTCAGGGATTGCCGTGCATCTGAAAGAAACTAAAACCAAAATGGGACCACACACAAAATGGTTCAATGGTTTTAGCAAGAATACATTACAGAAGTATATCACCAAGTGGCAGCTGACTACTTGAATTCCTACAACCATCAATCAAAATAACGTCGATAATATCCCCTTTTGGCCAAGTAAGTACTTCAATCAAACCATGCCCTTGTCCATTTCTTCTTCCAAATGATTAAAAGGTATGGCACGAACACACAGAAAACCACACAGCATATTTGAGGAATAGCATATTGGTTCCTTACTAATTTTTAGGTGGCTATCGGAGAAAGCATTTAGACCTAGGAAAATCTAATTCTGTTTTGCAATTCCAAATCTCCTTTTCTCAACATTCAACTAGAGGTTATACTTGGGTGGGTACACTATTGGGAGAAGGTGTTTCGACCCAAGAAATGACTTCTGTTACGCAATTCCAACACTTCATTCGTCAATATTCAACTAGAGTTTAAGTGTGGCCCTTGGTTCAAGCAGTCCTATGGACTAACCCCCATCAACACTAACTGCGTGCTAGCATGGGAAGATATATCCCTGATCAGTGCAGCTAAAGGCTCTTCTCTTTATGTACTAAAAAACTACACAGATGAAATTTCTACAAACACATGCATCACTTTCACTGACCACACAGAAAAGCATAAGATATGCCAACACTCACTTATGATAACCCCTCAGTTTTAACCCACAACCATAAATTTTATGGAGATCATACATTTATTGTTTCCCACTCAGTTCACGAAAAAGTTTCATAAGATTCAAATAAATGGAGCAACTGGCTTAAAAGGAAGAAAAAAAATCATAAATAGCAGAAAATGTGATATCATCAACACCCTAATTAAGTGCCCTCCAAAATCCCTAACACCTAAAGAGCTAAATATGAATAAACAACAAGAGTAGATGTGCACTAGATCCACCCAACAAGCTACATAACAAGACCATCATTTGCAATTGCAAAGGAGTAATCTTGCTTATTGGGTCTAAATCAAACATCAATTTGGTTTGTTTTCTTATCATCCACAAGACCAGAAAATCCCCTATCCGAATTCAACCGTCAAATCTGACTGATAAACAGAACCCTAATGCGCATCCAAAGGTCAAGGCGCTGGAATTTCATAGATTCTGAGGCAACCGAGGACTAAAAACAAAATCCAATAAGATCATTTCCGAGTTCCGGCCCATATAGTGAAATGGAACATTTCAATAAAACCAAATCAGACCCAAAAATACTAACAACAGAGAAACGTAGACGACCCAGAAATGAAATCAAACACAGTAAATAGAAAAAAAGGACAAAGAGATGTGGAAGGTACAGCTTGACGCCGACGAGAGGGCCGAGGAGGAGAGTGGCGCTGATCCAGTTGTCGGTGACCTTGTGGGTGAGCTTGCTGGGCAGGTCGTTCCACAGACCGGTCATCGCCTTCTGCTGGAACGGCGACAGAGAGTACACCACGGCCTTCATCTTTATCAGTGACCTCCCCATTTCCGTCTTCTCCGAGAGCTCTCAGATCTCACAGATCAATCGGTTCGATGAACAAACAAACAAACCCTAGCAACGAATCGAGAAAGTTCCTCGTCACCTGTCATATATATTCTTATACACAGGCCTGTTTGGACACGTCACTCATTATGCGCGAATAGTGTACCCGTAATCGGGATAGGCGTGGACTTAGGACTGTAGCCAAACAACACCCTCAATGCCACACAAGGCACAAAGAAGCATATACCCCAAAATTTTCTCATATTCCAAGTGAATTTTTCTGGTTACTGTATTCGACCGAATCACTGCGAGTAACTCTCTGTCCTCCGCAGATCTGCCTTCTCTTTCGCTTCCTCATCTCTTGCGATCTTCGATCAGTCCCTCGAGGTCAGCTCTTGCTCCGCTTCTCATTCTCTGTCTCTTATCTTCAATCTTTTACCAAAAAAGTTGGGTTTTTTTGTTGTTGATTGTATCGTCTTGTTGGGTGTGAAATCTTTGGGTTTGTGGGTTTGTGAGTCGATTTATGTTGCTGGCTGTAGATCTGCTGTATACCCTTTTGTTTGTTTCCTGAGAAAACTTGTGAAAATCGGAATAGTTGTGGAAATCATGGATCTTTTTACGTTTTATGTTAGCCATGGATAAGCTGATGTGGTTGAAAGTTGCTATGGTAATTTTTGGGGCATTTCAGGTTTTGGTTTGGTTGATTGGATTTGGTTGGTACCCAGATGCTGCAACGGGATTGTCTTTCATTCAGGGTTTCTATATATGGAACTCTAATGATCTATCTGTCTAGTTTGTGTATTTTGAGTTGAGATTGGATCTTGGTGATGGGTTTTGCAGGATTCTACAAGAATAGTGAAACTGTATCTGAATGGAGGGTGCTGGGGGAGATGGTGCTTCGGGAGCAGAAGCGCCGCTGAGTGTGTGGAGCCACAATGCGTCTAGGCGTTACCAGTATTATCTGGATAAGACTACTCCTCATGCTGTGCCTAGATGGGTTGGGACCTGCTTTGTTGCGGTGATTTATGCTTTGCGGGTCTATTTTGTTCAGGGGTTCTACATTATCTCGTATGGCCTGGGAATCTATCTGTTGAACCTCTTGATCGGGTTTTTGTCGCCTCTGGTTGACCCTGAGATGGTTTCGGATGGGCCTATGCTGCCAACAAAAGGTTCGGATGAGTTCAAGCCATTTATTCGCCGTCTCCCTGAGTTCAAATTCTGGTAATTGAATATTTAATTCTCGCATTGTTTGCTTCTATTGACTTGTGAATTGCCATATCACACTTCGAGGTGTCAATTATGGCTTCATTATTTTTTTGTGCTTTCTAGATTCTGTATATGATTCGTATGTTTTCTATTACTTGTATGTTTCCTTGATTTAGTTGGAGGGGTTTCAAATTTTTAAGGACACTTATATATCTTCCTCTTTTATATTTTCAACGATCTTTCTATAATAAGCTTATCATTTTGTAGCATATACCAATGTAATATATAGTATATATGCGTATGTTAGATGAATAAACCCTTTGTCTATTTATTTGGTTTCTTCCGGGTTTGTTCAAACAAAGTTTTATATAATGTATACGAGGTTGATTTTAGTCTCGAGATTGAAGCAACAATGGTTATTTGATTTCTAGCACACATGATTGATAGGATTATAGGAAATCAGAGACCTAGAGAGGGTCACGTCTTCTTGCAACCTTGTTATATTGTACAAGATATGCATATGATTTAGCATTTGTCTTCACTGGCTGTGGGCCGATATATGCAATCTCAACCCTATGAGAGACGTTCAATGTCATTTTCCCTGGTTAATCCACTGTTTATTTTTCTCATTGGAACAATGTGAACTTGCGAAATTCACATCAACAAATCTTATCACGACAAAGGCCTTTATCCATGTATTGCTGCCGACGGATCATATTCTTCGAGACTGATGTTTTGCTCTTGCTTTTCAGGTACTCCATAACCAAAGCTTTCTGCATAGCATTTGTCATGACCTTCTTTTCCATGTTTGATGTTCCCGTCTTCTGGCCTATACTACTTTGTTACTGGATCGTACTATTTGTCCTGACAATGAGGCGCCAGATCGCACACATGATCAAATACAAATACGTACCTTTCAGCATTGGAAAGCAGGTGAGCTTTCAAGCTACTGCAGCTGTTTTGCCTGTAGAGTGTCATCTGTTTGCACTATTAGTCGCTGATCTAAATATCTTATGATTTATTCTGTATGTTTTTTTTGACAGAAATACAGCGGCAAGAAATCTTCTGCCAGTAGCAGCGGTGGTGGCTCCCGCGCTGATTGACCGACCTTGTCCAATTCATGAGTAGCGCAATGGTAGGAGCAAACAGAAGAAAAGGGGTAGAAGGAAGATGAAAAAAAGAAGACAAAATGGGTTTAAGGTGTAGGTGTTTCAAAAGATTCATGGCTATGGGTTCATGTCTGTTTTGATGGATTTATTGATTGATAATTGTTATGGAGTTAATGAACATGAAGTTCAATACTAGTGTATGAGCCAACCCTTTTTTATGGTATGCTAGGGAGGGTGCTCTGGTGCTGTACAATTGAAACCCTATTGTTTATACAGATGATGTTATGGAGAGGATTCAGTCACGTGACTTGCATTGTTATGGTATCTGAATAATGGAAGCATGTTTAGTCACTGTCCTGGTTTAGAAATATCAATGTTGTAAAATTCTTAGTGTTTAGAAAGTCCTCTCCTATTGACTAGTGTTTAGTGTTTTGTACATGTTATCCTCTGGACTAGTTAATGGTTATGTGATGGGAAAACTGTTTGATATATCGTCATGAATTAGAATCATGTACCTCATGTAAGGATTCGAAACACAAGGATTGAAGCTAGTTTGACCTATCGTCTCTCTGACCATCATCCATGGGCTCGCTTGTCTTCGCGGGAAGTAGAGAGCACGTGAGTTGAACAACGAAGGCCGAGAAATGGAATACATTTTTCAGATGTTTGTTATTTTATTTGCAAACTTTACATTTTGATCGGTTGTTATAGTTAAACACGAGACTGATTTTCGTTACGTTTTTCTACAACTGTAAATTTTTAGGTTTTGGTTGATAAATTGTGCCCAGTTTTATTAATTTCAGCCCGTAAATTGAGAGCTTAGAACCAACGGTTCTAAAAAACCGGAACTGAACGGTTCTAAATTAAACCACCCTCCCACAAATAATCACGATTCTAGTTCCTAAACTTTAAGACCGTCTCATTCGGCTGGGTTCGGTTCTGGAGCCATCAACCCCCTACTTTTTGAAACCATAAATCAACGTCGTGAAAATCGTTAGGCGCTTTTTAAGAACTGATAGGGGATCAGTCAGGAATTAATCAAAAAATAAGCCGGATTAAAGAATGAAACGGAATTATAAACAATTAATCTAAAACTAGTCGGGGAGATTGACAGGGGACTAGTCAGAGAGGCCGGGGATTTTTAGAGTATTGCGATAAACACATGTCAATGGCTATCTAATCGGCCCCCAAGGCCCATAACCCTAAAGCCCGGCCCGCCGCTCAAACCCACAACCCACCTCTCTTATAAACCCATTTCTCCACATGTCCATCGTCCCTAACCCTAAAACCCTAGCAAAAACCAGAGCTCCCGCTCTCGAAGAGCAGCCATGGGCAAGGTCAAGGGCAAGCACCGCTTGGACAAGTACTACCGCCTGGCCAAGGAACATGGGTACCGCTCGCGAGCCTCGTACAAGCTGATCCAGCTCGACTCCAAGTTCAGCTTCCTCCACAAGTCCCGCGGCGTCCTCGACCTCTGCGCCGCCCCCGGCGGCTGGATGCAGGTCGCCGTCAACAAGGTCCCCGTCGGCAGCCTCGTCCTCGGCATCGACCTCGTGCCCATCGCCCCGATCCGAGGGGCCGTCGCGATCGAGCAGGACATCACCAGGTCCGAGTGCAAGGCCAAGATCAAGAAGGTCATGTCCGAGCGCGGCTGTGTCGCCTTCGACCTGGTGCTCCACGACGGGTCCCCGAACGTCGGTGGCGCCTGGTCGCAGGAGGCGATGAGCCAGAACGCTCTGGTTATTGATTCTGTCAGGCTCGCCACTCAGTTTCTGGCCCCAAAAGGGACTTTTGTCACCAAAGTATGTTGGTTTTCTTGTTGGATGATTTGTCTGGGGTTCTGATTTGATTTAATTGGGTGTTTTTTTTGTGGGTTTGCTAATTAATGTAGAATATCTAGATTTTAGAACACTGTGTGTGAAGGGAAATATGTGATTGATGTTGTGTCTTTGGTTCTGAAGTGAAGATGCTCACTAGCTCTAGATTCTCATGTTGGATTTAAGTTATAGATCATTCTATGATTTCTAGTTCTGGTTGTTGAATTAATTGCATAATTTGTCCCAGCTTTTGATTTAATTGGCTGTGTTTTTTGTGTGGGTTGCATCAATGTAGAATGAGTAGATTTTGGAACACTGTAAGGTCAAATTATGCGATTGATGTTTTGTCTTTGGTTCTGAAGTGAAGGACCGGAGTAGCTTGGATTTACGGTATAGAGCTATTTTGTTTTTGATTCTGTAATTTTTGTCATTCAATGTAACTTTAGATATTTTGTTCTATGCTTATCGATTCAGAAAATGGTTCTTCCCGAGTTTTCTTTGGTTATAGCGTTGCCCCTAAACCTGTTCAAAGGTATCATATTTGTAGGAAATATATGTAGTTTTCATCAGCACAGTTTTTGAACTAAATTGGCATTTGAGCATTGTTTTGGATATTTCTAGGCTCATTATTTTACCATGCATCGTTATAGTAGAATTGGGCGTACAATTTTATCATAAAAATGTTGATTTGGTTTGAATCCCAAATGTTACCCACAAATGGTTCTGCACGAACAATTTAGATTGTCAACGAGAGCAATCACGCCCCTTCTGGCTAGCAGTCTTGTATTGAATTTGTTTCCATGGAAAAATATTAGTGCTCCACACGCATTTTTTTGTGTATTTTGTTTATCTGCTTCTTATAGAATCTCAGGTGATTTTATTCTGTTTTCCTCTTTTAGGTTTTCAGATCACAGGACTACAGTTCCGTTCTCTACTGCCTGAAGCAGGTAACTTCATCCGTCATTTGTCTAGTTATGCTGGTCAGTTATGTTCTTTTGGCTACTTTTCTGATCATTGGATTTTTCCTTGCAGTTATTTGAAAAGGTCGAGGTTGATAAGCCATCTGCTAGTCGTTCTGCATCCGCTGAGATATATGTTGTGGGTCTTAAATACAAGGCCCCTGCTAAGATTGATCCACGTCTACTTGATGTGAAGTATCTATTCCAGGGATCAATAGAACCCCAGCGAAAGGTGACATATTTGGAGCCACTTTCTCAAAATGCAGTACTATATATCGTGCTTTATTTTTTACTATAATCTTATTTTATGAACTTTGATTTAAGGTGGTGGATGTTCTTCGAGGATCAAAGCAAAAGAGGCACCGTGATGGGTAACACTACTATCTTCTACTGATCCTGTTAAACCTTTCCCACTATTTATTGTGTTCATGTGAGCACTATAACTGAGCCTATTTATGATTTAAGGCATTCTTGTTGACTTTGGGCTCATTAATATATGTGTTTATGGTTCTTCTGTTTCTGGTCTAAAATAGGTATGATGATGGTGACACAACATTGAGGAAAGTATCTTCAGCAACAGATTTCATTTGGTCTGACAATCCCCTTGAGATCCTTGGCTCAGTTACAGCCATAACCTTCAAGGATCCAGCTTGTTTGCCCATTAAAGAGAATCCTTTAACAACAGAAGAGGTAATATTTTTGTTTGCTAATGCTCTAAAGTGCAGCCCTCTATTTAAGTCCTAACCTTTCGGCTTCTGTGGTCAGGTTACAACCCTGTGTGATGATCTGGGTGTTTTGGGGAAGCAAGACTTTAAGCATTTATTGAAGTAAGAAGTTTGACAAATCCTTCTCTGTTATTTGAGCTCTCTAGGTCATCATGACTGAAAACAGAAGGCATGATTAAAGCATCAAATCAGGACACATCAAAAAAAAAAAAATCAAATCAGGACACTAGACTCAACTCATTTAATTAATCAGGATGAGACATGTATGAGGGAAACCTTAATGTTTCTTGTATCACTAATTCTGGAAGCAATGGGGTTATATAGTAATATTATGTAACATATACCATTACTTTTCTATATTCTTTTACTTCCGATCATCTTTTTCTGACAATGTTTCCAGAATGGTAATATTTGGTTGCGATTACTAATGTAATTTTTGTTATATAGGTGGCGAATGCAGATAAGGAAAGATTTATCTCCTTCTCAGAAGGCTGAGCCTGCAGCTGCAAAAGATACTGTAAAAGAGGATGAAGTAGATGAAGATGACAAAGTACTCAATGAAATGGAGGAGCTATCCTATGCCATGGAGCGCAAGAAGAAACGCGAAAAGAAGATCATTGCAAAAAGACGTGCTAAGGTTTGTCAACTCAAAGAATCTTTTTCTTTTTAGTAATTGTTTACAATCCTTCGTATAGCATTTTGTTTGTGGGAACCTCTTCTACAAATTTAAACCTCCCAAATTTAAAAAGCAATTACAAACTAAAAAAGTCATGGGAAAATTTATTCATTAATATGCTCAAGATCACTTGTACTCCTCACCAAGCTAATTCACGTTCCTTTTGATCTGTAACTTTCCAACTGAGGTTTTTCTCTCTGTATTATAGGATAAGGTGCGGAAGGCAACATTGACGCAGGTTGATGCCACGGAAGATAGTTATGTTGATCTAGATTTGTTTTCTCTTAAAACAATAAAGGTATACTTCAGTTTGCTACATTAATTTCTTTTTCCCTTCCCTTGCTGTCCTCTTCTCCAATTTCCGAACTTATCCTTCTCTTTTTTTCCTTTTTGTTTTGTATAATATGATTTTGTGCTCAAGGATTATGGTTCAAGGCCTCCTTAAAACCACCTTGATACATACACAAATTCAATAAACAGATATTTATAACTTAATGTATTGGTACAATGCTCTCAGGGTAAGGATGATCAAATAGCTGTTGATGCCGTTGACAGTGATGATGAGAATGCCGATTTGAGGGACAGTGACGATGAAGAAAACCACGAGGGAATGCAAGATTCAGATAGTGATGTAGACTCTGATGAAGAACGCAGAAGGTTATACTTTTAATCTATAATGCTTGCTATTTAATTATGCCTTAAAAGTGTGTCTCTGTAACAAAAATAATCTGTTCCAATGTTAGGTATGATGAGAAAGTGGAGCATATTCTCGATGAGGCTTATGAGCATTATGTTTCTAGAAAAGAGGGCAGTACAATGCAGCGGAAGCGTGTAAAGCAATCATACGAGGAGAGTGAAAATTTGGAGGTACAGCTGTTAATTGCCTCTAAATATTTCAAAATATATGTTTTACATAATGTTCACATTATGCACAATTAATAGTCTTCCATACTGACGGAACAGGGGTCTAAGTGATAATAGAATCGTCGAATTATAATTCTTATATCTCATGTGGTGTAAATAAGTGGAAAAGCCTATATTGTGTTTGTTGGATGGATTGGTTTGTATTTACACCTATTTTCTGTCGTGTACAGGGTGGTGATGTTATGATGGTTCCTGATTATGATTCAGACAAAGATCTTGGCGTTCAGGAAGCAAATCCTTTAGTTGTACCGCTCAACGACGGGGAAGCGGCAACACAAGAGGAGATCACAAACAAGTGGTTTAGTCAGGACATCTTCTCCGAAGCTGTGGAGGACGGAGATTTGGACAAGGATGAGAGCGAAGACGAAATGGAGGTCGACATTAAAGAAGAAAACTTTGCCGTTCCGAGAAAACCCCAAGAGAAGAAGACGGAAAAACCTAAACCGACAAAGGAGAAGAAGAAAGCCAACATTGCCGCCGAGGTTCAAGCTCCTCCCAAGGGAGAGGATACTTTTGAAATAGTCCCCGCACCGGATACAGACTCGAGCGACGACGATTCCTCGTCCGATGAATCAGAAGAAGACGACGTCTATACCAAAGCCGAGATTCTGGCGTGCGCAAAGAAAATGCTGGGGAAAAAACAGAGAGAGCAACTACTCGACGATGCGTACAACAGATACATGTACGACGACGATGGCGGCCTCCCCAAATGGTTCATCGACGAGGAAAAGAAGCACCGCGTGATGAACAAGCCCGTGACGAAAGCAGAAATCAACGCGATGAAAGCTCAGTTCAAGGAGATTGACGCGAGGCCGGCGAAGAAAGTGGCGCAGGCCAAGGCAAGGAAGAAGCGAGTGGTCGAGAGGAAGCTCGAGAAGGTGCGCAAGAAGGCAAACACTATATCAGACCTGGCTGACATCTCAGATAAGTCAAAGACCAAGATGATCGATCAGCTGTACAAGAAGGCTGCACCGAAGAGGCCCAAGAAGGAGTATGTGGTCGCCAAGAAGGGAGTTCAGGTCAGGGTCGGGAAGGGGAAGGTACTCGTCGACCCTAGGATGAAGAAGGATGCGAGGGCGGCTCGTGGCAAGGGAAAGGGCAAGGACAAGGGCGGGAAAGGTAAGGGAAAGGACTCAAAGGGAGGGAAAGGATCGGCCAAAGGCGGGGCGAAGGGGAATAAGGGTGGTGGTGGTGGTGCTAGGGGAAAGAAAATTGGCAGAAATGAATAGTTTTGGGGGAGAGATCTGAGAGAAGACTCTTTGATGAAGCTTTCTATGTTTTGCTTATAGGTTTAAATTCATTCCTTGTTTCTGCCTTTTGCTGTATTTTTGTTCAACTACTGAATCGCATTCCGTGAGCATTATTTTTGTCCTGTAAAACAGCAGTTTTCCTAAATTATAGATCCGGTTAGAGAAAAAGATGAGATACATTGCAAATAATGGCTGTGTTCTTTCTTCCAATTATGTGAAAACTGGTTTATGTACTTGGGGGATAATTGCAGATGTGCACTACTATGGGTTGTATATTTTTAGGTTGAGTCCGATACACCTTAAGACTTATGCCTTTGGTCTCTCTTGCCGTGTTATCAGAGTTCATTTCGGCTTGCTTCTTTGTAGTGTAATCTTTCAATTACCTGATTTCTATCAGTATCACATATATTTCTTTTCTTGTACGGTCGTTCTGTTAGCTGAGAGTGAGTTACTCACTTTTTGGGATCTCTTTTTAATATTAATGTCTTATTTTGCTTATACAAAATGTCACATTTTATAAAATTGGAAAATACACAACAACTTTTATAATTACCCGAAATGATACAACATGTGCGAACTTATAACCTAAACCACTATACCTTTACATTTTGGAAGATGAAGAGTGTTCAACAATCAGCAATCATGGTTAAAACAGAGCTCTTATAAGCTTGATAGAAAATCCAGAACATTTCAAGAAGAAAAGAAATCGGAAGATTTAAGTTAATATATAGGTATCAATTTTCAGGTCATTTTAGAGGTATAACAAATTTACGTGAAAAAAAAAAGACACAGCAACTACATATTTATTTCGGAGCAGCTTGTTGAATCTCAGACTTTTTAGAGTAGGTGATTGAGGTACTCATCAACGCTAGTGTATTTGACTTCAGGATAAAGCTCCGAAGCTTCCACCCCGAATGATGGTTCGATCTGAAAACAGGTGTGACCTCCCTTCACAAAAACACTGTGACTGATGGACAATAACATGTTCAGCGGAGGTACAGACTCTGCAACAACAAAGCATCAGGACCATGTTATGATCTGCCCTTGAATATCTGAAAGCTTATGGTCAATCGTTATTCGGTTTTCTTTTAAGACTAAGATTTTATTAGTATAGCTGTCGAGACTCGAACTTTGGTCTCGTGATCACAAGTTTAAGTGTTTGACTACTTGGACTTAGTAATTTGGTAACAACAATCATTGGTTGAAATTCTATTTATATCTACTTGAACCCACTTCACACTTGCATAAGGTCTTCGACTATTTCTCTCCAAGAGCGATAGTTTTCACTAACCTTTGATGTTATGCAAAAGTTGGTCCTCTGGGACATATATCCTTTTAAGAGCCTTGCCACTCTTTTTCTCCCACAAAGAAACGAGATCGTTGAAGGAGTATATGTTTCTTGGGGGTCTGATGTAGAGGGTTTTGTTCAGTGTTCTTGGATCTTCAATAGCTTTGATTGTATAAGTAGCAATGTCTTCTTCCTTGTTAAAAATTGCTGCAAATCAAAGCTTAAGTGAGTAAGATTTGCCTAACATCTCTATAAATTTCAGCAAAATGATACTCATTGTATATTCTCCACTTTAGTAACAGTGTCATTTCTGCCAAACATCATACCTTTCTATCTACACCAAGTCAAATATTAGTTGGAGGGTAGCAACACAGTAGGGATTAAGAACACTTATGTTAAAACTCAATTCATCTCATATACAAAAGTTTCAAGATGCTAAGATGTTGAAGCACGATCATCTCCAAGCTCATACTGATAGATATGGGTTTCAAGATGCTAACATATTAACGTTTGATCCATCTAAAATTTAAGTTGATAGATATATATCTCATAATGTTAATGCGAGCCACTAACCCTTCTCTCACGCGTGAGACTAAGATATACATTAATTATTAGGCGAGTCATAACAAAAGGCGAAGTGACATAGACCTCAATTATAAGCATCAAGTCAATGATTCCAATTTTCGTGTTAGCGGTAATGCTGATAGAAAATATATATTAGGTGTGGTCTTTGCCTTATATACTCTGATACAATATTAAAACTCAATCAGCTTAAACGTTTAAATTAATAGTTAAGGTCTCAATATGTTATGACGTGAGATGATGACAATTCAAATATGCAAAAAAAGAAAAAGAAACCAGTGTCTTTATAATCTACAGTGAGCTCATTTACCTTTCGGATTGCCATCCCCTAAGATAATGGCCTTATCTCTTGGAGGAGCTGTTGCTCCAGGTTGGGACAATGTTGGAAGGAAGTAACCATCAAAAAAGTTGCATGACACA
>JAYMTQ010000273.1:0-19722 GCA_036897385.1 Geranium incanum | reverse complement strand
TTAAAAGTTCAAAGGTAATTTTGACATTTCAAATATCTTTTGTTCTGTTATAAATGGTGATGTAAAACAAAATGCCTCATATATATAATAAATTGAAGTTATTTAAAATAAACTTTAATGAATTGAAAATTAATTGTGTGTATAGTACTACTATATTGTATAGAGGTGAAATTTCTCTCTATCTAATCTGAGTTCCTAAGACCAAGCATGAGAATTACAAAAAAAATTCCAATAATCAAGTTTTAACCTTGAATTAATTTAATATTAAATGGGGGTTGATGTTGATGCGTAAGTTTACTTGTTAAATTGACTCAAAACTAATTCTGATTACATTTTTATTATATGTAGAGATCGAGTGAAACAAATTTTAACCTTGATTTCACTTTTTACAGAAGTACTTAATATTTGATAAGAAAGTTATAGCTGATGACAAGGAGGTAGGTATGCAATAGGTTATCATATTTGACTTAAAACCCGCTAGTTTCAACGGTCAACACCACGCGGGTCCCACAGTTAGTAACCTACACCCCCCGCTCTCTGCATCTTCTCCATCAATTTAATCTCAACCGTTAATCATCCACACCTCCTCAAAACCCGGAAAACTCAACGGCGAAGATCAGTACCATCTCAGCATCGCGTCACACCAGATAGCAGTCTCTGTCTCGTCTTCGCGGAAGCTGACGCCGAAACAGTTTAGTCTCAAATGGCTAGCTCGATGGTCAATGACACTCCACGGGCTGGTTCAAACCTTCGATTCTCGATTAACAACACCAGCACGGCACTTGCTTTGATTCGAAGCGTCTTGGGTCGAGGACGATGAGGGTGGAGGAGCCGATGGAGCTGAGCGCAGTGCGGTGTCTGGGGAGAGGGTTTGATCTGGCGAGCGATTTCAGGCTCAAGTACGCCAAGAGCTGCGGCGGCGGAGATGAGAGGCTCGTGATGCTCTCGCCCAACAAGAGGGACATTGCGGTTCCTGGCGGAATCACGATCAGAGGCGTTTCCGAGGATATTAGGTGCGATAAGGGTGATCGGATTCGGTACAAGTCCGATGTGCTCCAATTCAATCAGGTCAGTGGGTCGACTTCGATTTGTTGAATTTGGGGATATGGGTTTTTTGGGTTTTTGAGTTTTGGGTTATGATCTGTGTGGACTTCAAGTTCAAGTAGTTGCTTGGAAATGGCGTGATTGACTAATTCTGTTCTGTGTTGTTTTGGTGGAGTTTTAAGAAAAGGGTTGTTTGTTTTGGTATGGCCAAAGCAGATATGGAAAGGATTTGTTGTGAAGCAATTGTTCTTGAGTTGGGTTTTTCCACTGTTATATGATGGATTTTTAGTTTGTGGACGTGACTTGGTCCACAGAACATCTTTGTGAGGCAGAAACCTGCACTTGGTGGGAAATCAAGCTTTTGCCAAGTGTGAAGGTTGTGGTGATTCACCCAAATTGAGTGTTTCAGTGGAGTGGGCTGTCGTTGATGCTGCTATTGCCTTCTATTATTCTTCAGGTCCATGGGATATTGGCTAAATTTGTATTTTTGAGAGTGACTCGGTTACGTGAAGTCAGAGTTTTTGGCCTTGTGGGAGAAGCAGCGGTGACTTCATGTAATCAGCACGAGGTCACTAATTCCAATCGTATCTGGGGTTATGGCCGATAGGACAAATATTACATGAGATTGGTTTTAGTTTTCTTGAAGGGAAATGGTAGGAGGTCCAACTCTCTTGAAGTTGTTTAGTTCTTGAGGTAAATAGTTTGGAATTCATTTCCTATTTCTTTGTTGCTATCCAGCATCAGGACCGTACGTGATGTTTGACACATAGTACCAATGACTAGTGGAAGACACTTGGTTTATGTTGTTGTCATCACTAGCGGAATCTACAATGTGGGAATTGAAGAGAAAATGGCTTTGATGATGAGTCAGGGTCGTTTACAGCAAGTTTAAGACAGTTTCTGTGGATGGTTTTCTAAGTGCTGCTTTCTATGACAATAGATCTTAGCACTTCTTAATTTAATAGCGATCTCAAGAAAATTTTATGGCATAAGGGATCATTCATTTCTCAGATGTTTTTACCACAATATCTTATTACGCGTTATTATACGGATATATTGAGATGATTGAGAATTGCTATGTCAAATAAGCTTGAAGCGTATTTTATTACCCGAGCAGTTTTCCATCTGATTTTGTCATTCTTACCTTGCAGATGTCCGAGTTACTAAACCAGAAATCTTCAGTACAAGGAAAAGTTCCATCGGGCTATTTCAATTCTATTTTCGATCTAAGTGGAGATTGGTTTTATGATGCTGCAGACAACAAAAATCTTGCTTTTGATGGCTACTTCATCTCTCTGTACTATATGCACCTAACAGCATCTCCGTTAGTCCTTCACGATAAAGTAAAGAACTCTGTTCCATCTCATTGGGATCCAGCCGCTTTGTCTAGGTAGCCTTTTTCTCCTTGACATTATTAGTGACTCCAAAAAACCTAATTCATGAGTTACCGTTTGAGACTTGACCAAACAACAAAAATATGCGACCACATAAAAATTGCCACATTCTGAACTAACAGGGCTATCTATGCACCCACAAATCATCTATGCACCCACAAATCAGTTGGGTGGGTAGGTGCAAGTGATCTTAAGAAGTAGCATCTTTAATTGGGATTGCTGAGACTTGTCAATGACTCCCTGTAGAGGTTTTCTTTTTCTCTTTATTATTTGTTGACATATACAGATATACTAATCATATGTATAAGCAAATGATAAATTCTCACTTCACTTCAGATCATAATTCTGTATGATCTAATTTTTCATTGATCATGTAAATGGCACCGCAACAAACAACAAAGTATGTGGTGATTGGTGATCTTGTGTTAGTTTGATCAATCATCAATGGATACTGATAATTCATTAGGCAGGTTCATTGAGACTTATGGAACACACATCATAGTAGGGCTTGCAGTTGGAGGTCAAGATTTAATTTGCCTCAGACAAAAACCTTCCTCGTCAATACCACCAGCTGAACTTAGAAGTCATTTGGAAGATATTGGAGATTTTATGTTTTCAGATGGAAGTAGCCCTTCCCTACTACAGAGGAAAACAAGAGATGGAAAACAAAAGGTATTTGAGCTTGATCTTTCACTATCTTTGTATCTTAATTTTCCTTGAATATATATAACTGATGGATGCAATCTTTTCCTATAGATGCCCGACGTTTTCAATCGAATTTTGCAGCCAAACACTATGCAGTTGGCCAGTATTACAGAAACATCAAGCAAGGATGTAAGTCAACTTAAGGGATTCCTGAAATAAATGGTTAATCGCAATAGTAAGCTTTAAATTAATATATAATCTGGAGCAGGGCCTCACTATCACATGCTCAAAAAGAGGAGGTGATGTATTCTTGAACAGTCACTCTCAGTGGCTCCAAACAGTGACTGCAAAACCGGAAGCTATCCTTTTCAAATTTGTACCTATTACTTCTCTGCTTACTGGGATTCCTGGCAGTGGCTATCTTAGTCATGCAATCAATTTGTACCTACGTTGTAAGTCCTCAAATTCTCAAACAAGGAAAAGCAATATCTCTTTTTTCTTCTCTTATTGGCACATAGTTATTGAAATATGTGAGAAAATTGTTTTGGTTGAAGTATACACCTCAATAGTTGTGTGATATAGTATTCCATGTTTGTAGAAATATACCTCTGTAGATTTTGATGACCATCTACAGCATGTACACATTTCCATGGTTTTGTCGATTTTAATCACCTTAGAAATGATAAAATAATTTGAAGTGTTTTGACATCTGAAGTAGAGGAAGCTGCAGTTTTATAATTAACGATTTACCAGCAATAACCTTCATTTTGGATCCAAGTGTTTTTGCGAAAGACATTCAGATTACTGCATATTTTCATGGTTGACTTCAAGTATAAGCTAATTTTACTTTTTGTATATTTCTAGTCAGTTTAACCCAGCCTCCTGCAGTATCCTACTTCCTTTTTTTCCAATAATTTTCTTAAACGTGATCACTTCTTAATCATTTTGTTATATCCCCCCCTGAATTTTAGTCTCATATCATGTTTCTTGGTTAACACAATGTTTATTTGTTCAGACAAACCTACTTCTGAGGATTTACAGTACTTCTTGGAATTCCAAGTTCCCACACAATGGGCGCCTATGTTTAATGAACTGCCTCTCGGGCACCAAAGAAAAGAGGCCTCTTGCCCTTCACTTCAATTTAATTTTATGGGTCCGAAGATACATGTGAACTCTGTCCAGGTACCTGCTCTCTCTCTCTCTCTCTCACACACACGCACACACACACACACACACACACACACACAGAGTTTTGCGATGCTTGAGCTGTTATGTTTCTCTACATAGTAGTTTTTGGCATTGAACGTAGCTCAACCATAAGTTTTTAGCTACTATTATTCACTAATTTTTCAATTGAAAAGAAGGGCTTCAAGATATGAGCTTTCTAGAAAAACAATTAGCCAACACTTCTTAGTTCATGATGGTTTTGTTTTTCTGTTGGAAAAGTTTCTCTAGTTTAGAAGCAAAGGGGAACTTGTTCTCTTATTACTTCATTACTGGAAATTCGGGGTCTTGCATCATATAAAAAACCTACTTGTCTATTGATACGAGGAATTCTCTATAGCTCCCAATTTCTAAAAAATCGCGTAGTGTTTTGGGGATATTATTTATCCTAACCAACAAACCATGGAAAGAGCAAATTCTGGTTAACTGTCATACAAGCGCAATAATTAATATACTGCTAAAAGATATGATGCAATATATCCTTGATCAGTACAAACTTTTGTTAGTGTTGCCTCTCGGAGAAACAAGTTTCTTCACTCTAAGGGGAATACCAACCTTACCCTGATTGATTTCTCAAATGCATCATCGAGCCTGACTTCTGAGAGAGATGTCTTCCACATGTGATGTATGAACAATAAATATATGAGATCATTATATAGTCATCCTTGAGGGGAAAATGATAACACAAGCAGAGATGGAACTTGGAGACAATTGTTGGTAAATTATACCTTCCTTATTATGAATTAATGAACGTGTTAACAAGGCATTATTGAAGTAACCATATGCCATTCTATTGGTTCCCAATCTACTAGGATGTTTATCTAAATAATATCCTTGTCTCCTGATACCTGAAATACATTTACAATCCTCAAATATCTCCTATTTTTACATTGAGAATGGTTGGTACGGTTCTCTTAGATCAATCAAGAAACACAATTAAAAACAAAGAAACTCCCACAACTCAAACACAATTTCATGAATAATACCTCAATCAATTAGAAAATAGGTATATACACTAGCGCACATGGTTATGGGAGTTTAGCCAACGACCATGGAGTACACAATGTCAAATACATAGGTGGAAGCATAAAAATACAAGAGAGCAGGAATTTCTAAACCCAAAAGACCCAAATAGTCTTGGGAGAGGCAATCCACTATAAGCCCCTTTATCTTGATAAATGTTGTTGGTTGAGCTCCTTTTCTTGATGAAATGATGGTACATCTTGGAGGAAGTCTTCAAATCTTCAAGGATGTGGCCTCAAAGTTGAGAGAAAAAGCTCCAAAAATCGCGCAATTAGAGAAAATGGTGGTGGAATGAGAGTTAGGAGGCTAGGATTTCATCACTTAAGTGACATAGCCAAAACCCGGTACACGGCCCCGTGCCATAGGCCACACGGGGCCGTGCCAACTCGTTGACTTCGTTGACCACGGCACGGGGTAGGCGCATGGGCCGTGTCACTTGGGCATGGGCTCAGGCAGAGGCTTTCTTCAGTGTATGCACACGGGATGAGGCATGGCCCGTGCCAAGGGGGCACGGGCTCGGACAGAGGAGCTCCAATTCTTCAGTCTTGGGCTCCCTTTTTCGCTCCTTCCCGACGTCTGCAAGCCTCGTCCAACGCTCCTCACAAAAGGCGTCCTTAAACCCTGGTTTCTACGACACAAGCAACAAACTACCGTAAAGGCATAGTGTGGCAAAAACATAGAATATATAAACCAAAAAGATTAGAAGAAAGCACTAAAATGCGGGCCAAAGTATGTCAAATACCGAATGTAGATGCGAACACACCAGTGTACCAAACAAATAGGTTTTCCTTGCTATACTTTATTAAATTCTTTCATGCTCTTGCCTTCATGTGTTAAAGCTCATCTAAATTCATGCTGAGATTATATTGTTGCTTTGGCCTGTTCTTCATGCATGATATTGTACTTAAAATTTCTATTCCTTCTTCCACTCAGGTTTCAAGTGGACAAAATCCAGTGACCGGCCTGCGCTTGTATTTAGAAGGGAAAAAGTGCAACCGGTTAGCATTACATGTACAGCATCTGTCAAGCCTTCCAAACATAATGAACTCTTCATTAGCCAATTCTAAAATACATGGGCAAGGTCATTGGCGTGGTTCTGATGATTATAGATCAAGTGAACAGTTCCTAGAACCAGTTGGTTGGAAGAGATACTCAAATGTGTGTACATCAGCTGTGAGGCATGACCCGACTTGGTTGCAAGGAGATTCAGCTGGTGTATTCATTGTTACTGGTGCTCAGGTCCTTAGTAAAGGGAACTGGCCAAAGACTGTACTCCACCTCCGTCTGCATTTTAGCCACTTACCCCATTGCTCTATACGAAAGACAGAGTGGACCGCCGCACCAGCTTCTCAAAAGTCAAGTTTCCTAACAAATCTGAGCACAACGTTTACCGCCTTCTCTCAGAAAAGCGTTGCTGGTCAACAAAAGCCGGCCCCTGCTGCACTCAATTCTGGCGTATACCCAGATGGTCCGCCCACACCAATTCGCAACACAAAGCTGCTTAAATTTGTGGACAGATCAGAGGTAGTGCGAGGCCCTCATGATTCTCCAGGGCACTGGTTGGTAATAGCAGCTAAATTGGTGACTGATGGTGGTAAGATTGGGTTACACGTAAAGTTTGCTTTGTTAGATTATCCATGAGTAATATAGTTTAAGTGTTAGCACAAATGAGTGAAATTTTGTTTGTGTCAACTTTGCTTCTTAAAATTCCTTTGATTTGTTGATTCTAAAGTTTTAGAAGATGAAGATACCGCGTAATTATGTAAGATAGCCCTGCGATAATATTGTACAGAAGATAAGAAACTAAGTGCTGAAATAATAGTTGTGTATGTTAAGCTACTTGTGATTTTAATAAGCAAAGATTATTCCAGTGGAAGTTGCATCTCTGTGTTAACCTTCATGTTTTGGAAATGACAATACAACTTGTGTGAGCGATTTTGTAATTTCCTTTTGTTACTAAGCAGCTCTCAGTGAAGTAGGGCATATTTGGTTGAATAGAGGATGGGGAGTGAAGAAAATTTGGCATGTGTGTGATGGAGTGAGTATAGGTTAAAAAAGAATCGTTATTCAGTTCAGTCCATTGGGTTATGATAACAATGGTGATCAACTTCTGATGTCTGCTTTCTCCATTTCTTTGACTAAGTTGTACTTAATTTATTTGCTGTTTGCCTTCTCTGAAAATGGGAAAGGAAACGCAGGCAAGCTTGGTAACTTTCTGCATTTATTTCCAAATTACACCATTTTCTGTGCACACTTTCTTTTCATTTTCAACCAAGTAGGGATGCCAGTGGTTAGGTTTGGGCGAGTTCTAAGATCCCGTCTCACGTTGATAAGATTGGGATATCAGGTCTCACTCAGATTAAGAGTTTGTCTTCCTATAAGGAAGATAATTGGGGCGGGTTTTGTGACCTCCTCCCCGCTCCGATTGGGAATATTGGATGCCCGTTAGGCACAGGGTGTTTTTCTGTCATTCCTACCACCAAGATTCGGGAGGCAATGCCTCATAAGGTTGGAACAAATACAAAAATGAAAAAGTAGTGCTTTTTAACTAAATTTGGAAATGGATTTTGCTTATTTTCCAATGAAAGAAGGTACATTATTCCAAGCACGTGACAAGTGAAGTCTACCACTTCTTTTGGATTTCAAAGCGGTATCTGGCATCCAAGTAGCATTTTCCATCATCATCCACAAACTGAAAGGAAGGAATTACAAGGAAATGTCAGATCATCCAATCCTAACCTTAATTATTTTAGGTATGTTTAAATAAATTACCTTGGTTCTTGCAGAGTAGGAGCCCCTAGCAAACATCCCAGTGGGAATGGTTTCTTCTTTGAACGTGTAACTGTAAGGCTCCTGCTTTGGACTATAAGTTCCCAGCATCACTCTCCTATTGTCCACTGTTCACAACCTCACCCAAACAACTCATCAGTTTTAAACACTCCAACATGAACATTTAACTGACTGATGGGTGTTGAACAATGTCTGTTACCTCTTATGCCAGACTTCCACACAGTGTTGGTGTAGGTGAAGCCTGAAACTATGTTGTCGGAGACAGTGAAGCAGAATTTGAAACGAATGCGGCTTCCTTCCTTGAGGGTGAAGAGTGTTCCCTTTGAGTTCGGGACAAATGGAATTGCCAACATTTGATCCGCCCTTCCTGGAGACAATATCGACAGCCTCTCCACCTTCACTTCTGCTTCTTTGCTCTCTGCTTTCAACCGTTCATGATTCAGTATTTTTGTATATAAGTTTGTTTTGGTATTAAAGGGGCGAGAGAATGAGCAAGAATTAGTACCTCCGGCTCCAGCAGTAGCAGAGATGTCTACACTTCCCAGTAGCTTCTCCTTCCATTTCTTCAAGCTTTCATCATCCTGTAAATTGAAAGAACACAACAGGAAGTAAATTTGAACATGTACAACAAAAGTAAGAGTTTCACTCAAATGTTATGAATGCGTACCTGATCTTTCTCAATTTGCTCCTTGAGAGAAAGCTGGGGACCAAGGTTCAGTTCTGGTTTCACTACGGGATCATCTTCTTTGGGGTGCTTTGCAGGTGGAGAAAGCTGGGCAGGCTCGCAGCTGATAGCCTTGCTGTTGTCCTTCAACTCTTCATTCTCCATCACAACACCGAAGGCAATGTCTTTAGACCCCGAGAAACCTCCCACCATAGCTGCCATTTTCCCTTCCCCCAAACAAGAACAAGTCTCTGCTTTGTGGCCTTGTGCTACTTATTATATACTGTCTTCACTCAACTTTTACTTGGATTTATTCTAATATTACTTGAGAAAATATAATTCACATCGCATGACTCAATTCTACCTCTCATGTAAGTGAGAGCGTGACTTTACCATGCATGTCGGTCTAAATTGGGATGAGTTAATTTTGGACTGAACTGGGGCACATGTGGATTGATGTTTACGCATAATAAGAAAGTAGAGGCAGGTGAGAAAAAGTTGTGATTCCCGCCGTTGAGTGGGCTCCCATATTTTGCCTAGCATGAACCCCACAGAATGATGAACCCACATTCATGTCAATGTACCTAGAAATTGCTTTCCTCACATTGAAATGATGGCTAATCATGTGATGTGGGTAGGGTACCCTACTTTGCATGAATTTTCTATTGCATCACAAAACCATTGATTAAATCAGGAAGGAATAAACCTAAGACCCCTGTTGTAATAAAAAATAGGCCATATTATGAAGAAAACATGATTAGTCCTAGGATTCCATGCCTAATTTCATAGTAATTAGAGATTATTGATTAACACTTGAACAGAGCAGCCTTCAATGATGAAACAGAGTGCATCATGACAAGTGCAATCCAAATATACAAATTTATTATGCTTAAGTTTCAGTAACAAATGGAACGAGGCCATAGAAACTCACTAGATATCATACATAGACGCGGCTCTATGGACAAGAGGGTGGGTACATACAAATTAAGTGCAACCTATGTAAGTTTCGTGTACGAGGAACGGCTGACCTTTTACTGGGGTTGTGGGCGGGTCTGTACTATGAAGATATCTTTGCCAACAAGACATCCCTCAACATCCTGGGGACACCCAAACTTCTGCTCAAGGAAGAAACCGATGGTTGCAAGCTGCTGACCGAGCTGACGGCGGAATATTGGATCAACAGTTAGAGGTTGTTTGCTGTAGTCAACTGTCATATGCACAACCTCCCCGTCAGTAGGACTTGTGCCAAGTACCCGCATTTCCTCACTGAAATTTGCAAATGCCAGTGTTTTCGTGAGCCCATCGAACTTTCCACAAGATAGACGCCAAGGCGTGCCGCGAGTTCCCGAGGCTAGAGTTTCACCCAACCCTGGAGCAACTTCAGCCTCTACATAATTATGGTCACGGTCTGTTGGGCTCAGAGTGTGGAGTACAAATGAAAGTTCTGGCGAAAGCATTTCCTGCACCAAAACTGCCATTGTAGCCTCCTTCTGAGGCACTCCAGCAGCACGACGGCTCAGGACTGCTCTCCTAGTGTACAGCGAAGCCCATACTCGGCTGACAGCATTTCCGAACACCGTAGGATTTGTAAGACTTACATTAGGGATTGAATCATAAAGTCCAGCAGCGGACATGCCTGCCAGGTCCTCAACATTAGCACTTGACCGGACAATTAACCGTGCATTGCCTGGGAATATTTCCTTTAATCTTTCAATGGTATCTTTTGAGGGCTGTATTGAAGAGACCAGTTCTTGAAGTTGGATACATAATTTGTCAAGAGCACCGCCTTCTAGTCGAGCAGTTTCAATTTGTTTTAGAAGAGACTTGAAGAAAACGGTTGACTTGTTTTCCTGTAACGCCAATTCCATGCTGCCAAAGGGTATTACTGCCCCAGCTGGGACATTAAACGAAGCTGGTACACCATTATCACTGTAAACTGTCATGGAAGAATTGCATTCAAGTTAAGGTTAGATGTCAACACAAAATCAATATGTACATGTAAAATTAAGTATGACCATGATTCATCCCATGCGCATACCCTTTCCTATAAAACTTATTGTTATCGAAATATTAAGGAAATATGCTCTAGAACTAGGATTTAGAAACCGCAGTTTTCGTGTTATAGGAGCAAAAAATAGTGTTTTTTAACCCTACAGTCTCCCTTGTGACATATTATAGAATCTGAGTCGAGGTGAGGACCTCAAATAAGGGTAAGTGTCAAAATATCTCTTACATGTTCTCTTGAAAATTAGTTTCTGGAGGAAGTATGTTGTTTAGTACCATCCTTGTTGCAACCACTAGGGTTGGCCTAGTTGGTCGAGACGAACACTATCTCACATGAGCTCATGTGTTCGAATCCCAGTAGTGTGTCACCTGCTTGGGAGCAGGTGTGGTGGGGTCAGATTAGGGGTTAATCTTCAATTACTATCAATGTTGAGTAAGGCTTCACAAGTAAAAGGTCAGGGTTATGGCTTCACAACTAAAAGATCACCTGGGCTGGGATGTCTGCAAGTTTCTGGGCTTTACTAGTCCGGCAACAGACTCTGAAATGATTCAGGCTTTTGAAGATATAGAGACCGAGAACCTAGCAAAGCTCTACTCAAAACGCTCAGTCATTTTGCCTTTTCCCTTTTTTCCTATTGTCCTTGCTCTCTTTTTCTCTGTTTGTTTGTTTCTGCTTTTTTGTTGGTGTAATTGGCCGCTTTTTTCCCTCTTGGAAATTTATGGTGGTTTTATATCAATAAAAATTTTCATTTGCTGATAAAAAAAAACTAAAAGATCACCTAGTTAGTCGGGTGTGACACTTGCGTCTTTATATTCAGCCATTTTTCTTGTATTTCTTCCATGTGGGATATATACTTCAATAGGGACATTCTATGCTCATGCAATTATAATATATGCAGACAAGACAAGCCTGAGGCAACAATATTACCTTTACTAGAAGCTGCTGCCAAAGAGGCCAACTGACCACAGGCTGCTGCCTTAGCACCTGAAGTTTGTATACTTGCATCTGCAAGCAGTATAACTCCTCCAGCAGAATCACCCTGAAGGATGAAAAAATTTAGATGACAACAGATCCATAATACTGCAGATATTTTGGACTTCAGGCAACAGAAAGAAAACGTAACTAAATCGGACCTCACTAAATGAAGTAGTTTTGATTGCAGACCAAGAAGGATCACTACGTGCGGATTTTTGAGCTTTAGAGGAACCATTCCCTAAAAGATTCTCCACAGGAAAGTCGATGTCACTATTATTATCCAAGGAAGACGGAACAATGTTAACACCTGCCGAGGATGCCTCCAACCTGAAAAGCTCCACTTGTATTAGAAAAAAAAATCATATGATGCACATGTAGAGAACAGAGGGTGTTTCTGTGTGTTGTGGAACCACTGGAACTTACAAATAAAAATACACTGTCCAATGAAATAAGAAAGATTTTGTATCAAATGATTGAGGCAATCACCTCACAAATTTTCCACTGAGTTTCTGAATATCAGCAACTTTTTCATCGTCTTGACATGTCACAAAGACAACCTTCTCCTGCAAAATGCAATATACAAGTTCAGAACAATAAAAATAACATGAATGCACACGCATATTCACCAAAGCACCACGTAATTTTTTTTAATATTCCCTTCTGTAAAAATCAACATTTTTAAGGTTGAAGAAAACTAGCCTGCCGAGCCCTAACACCAAGATGAGACAAGTGTGGCAGCTCATGCAGAAGAACAACCCCCTTTATGCTATTACCGGCCGCTGTTACCTGCATATCCATTAATCATGATATTGCGTATAAACATTTTTTGTTAATGAGATTAGCATCAAATGATATGGGCAGTGGAAAAATATTTTGCATTATGAGATATTTCAAACCTCTTCATCTCCATCAGCTTTTCTGACAACAAGAATAACAGATCCCTTTACAGATGATGGCAATGACCCAGGGACAATGCTCTCAACCTGAAGTCATACCAGAGTCATATATTACCTTAAGCATGTGCAGTTATTGCAAGTTTGGACCAAATTGAGATGGGCATCCTCTAGAAGGAAGCCAAACAATTAGGTTTCGTACTAATTTTAACTACAAGCTTTTATCGGAAGTATACAAGCTTTCAATGTGTGTTTCTTTTTTATTTATCTTCTTTTGTTGGTGGCAGAGCAAGTTACCCTGTGAACAAAAAGAAAATACCAGAAAAGAATGCAACCCAGCTAGCTTTTGCCATATCCACCCTTTAAAATAATCACATCCATTTCATCAGAAAATAAATCTTGGGATGCTAGAACTTGATTCCAGGATCCTGTCTGAATCCACTTATCCTAGCCTTTTATATGTTTAACTAGACTTATTTCCGCTGGTGGTGCATCTGGATCTTGAATGCTAGTTTCTCTTGGTGAAATTCCTCCTTTTATTACGTACTACTACTAGTATTACTATTGAAATATCCCTTCTTGCTGATTAAAGACAGTTTGGAACCCATATAGTCATTTTTTCCATTCCCCTCCTAAAACTCCCAGACAAGATACAAGCATGGATAAAAACCTAGGCATAGCAGAAAATTCACCTGATACAGCTGGCACAATATTACAAATATCACTTCAATTGTACATGACATTATTTCCCAGATTAATGGAAACCAAATGAACTTGGAGTCTGAGCTCATACAGTTCTGAATGTCTTACGAATTGATTGATCCACTTTCAAATACACCAACCCTCAGACATCTACAACCTGAGTATTATCACGACTCTAGTCCACCTAACCTTACTAGGACCACCAACTCTAGGACTATGGAAAGTTTGAAAGATATAATGTCATTTTACCATTGTATTCTCACAAATTAGCTGCAGTTATAGTTGCAAGGATGACAGAGACAAAACAAGATTTGTAAATCTTTCCTTCCGGTAGAAGGCAACGTGATTTGGATCAATATAATTGTATCGCTTGTTGTTGTTGTTGTGTGTGTGTGTGTTAAGAGATGTGTTCTCTTTTGGGATAATATCATAATCTAGGTTTTCACAAAGTAACGTCAATAGCATACTATAGTTGTCCTAATGCTCCCCTGCTCCCTCCCCCATGGTTTTAACTAGAAATCATAAATACTTATTTATCAAAGTTTTTAGATATGTTTGAAGTATGCAATTAATAAGAAATGTTGGCAATTTTAAAGGTCAAGCGACCATATGAGTATACCTCCATCAATGTTCCCTGAGCAGCTCCAGGAACAAGAACATCCCAACCCTCAGACCCAAGGGTATTTCTGACAGCTTTCAAAAGAACGGTACAAAGTTTTGAAACCTGAAAAATTACGCTACAGAAGAAACATTCCAGTAAGGTTGATGACAAGAGTAACAGTGCCCAGTGTGTAATTATCAGTGCCACAGTGATATTATCCAAGAAACCAACACCAAGAAGTAGCACCATGTAGGAATTCACCAACAAGGTAAAAATATTCTAAACAAGTGAGTGAGGTTATTATACCCAGCACGAATTTCTGCTTCCGCATATGTTCTCACACTATTATCAGGAATTCCGAAAGCTTTCCCCAGCATCTGCAATAGTGAAATGTTAAGTTTAGAAACTTCAATTAGGTTACTTTCAATCACCCAACACCCCTAACTGTACAACAAAAATATAAAAAATATATCTAGCATCTTAGAATTGATGAAGAAAATAATGTCAAACGGAATTCTATTAACTTTGGAGACTGCAAAGTTGAGAAGGATCAATTATGACCCCTACCACTCCAAGTACTTATAAAAGATATTTAGAATTTGGATCTAGTGCATGCATATTGCAGCAATTGATTGGAAATTCATGGGAAGTGATAGGATACAGGTGGCAGTTATATGATATAAATATTTAATTCCGAACAAGATAAGAGTAAGACCCTTACTCGTAGAAACTGCAAGCCGGTAGTACATTCCAGATAAAACAGTACAAACTACTCTCGCTAGGGAAAGCATAACTTAATACCTCAACTCTTTGAGGGAATATTTGGAGAAGTGCTTCAGAATAGTCTTCAGTTAACCTCCTTGATCGATCAAGCGTAGCTTTTAGTCTTAGTGCCCATATAGTCTTACCATCTTCACCACCTTTATCTGAACATAGAACCAGATAAATGGAAACGGCTTATGCAAGACAAGACTACATCACTATATTAGACAAATACTCCGAGAGCAGAACTTGGGTGTGAACTTACTAGGAACTTACCATCCTTTCCAATCAAGCCTTCCTTTTGCCAATAGAGGAGCTCATTTCCAATAGCTATACATTCTTCTGGTTTCCAGCCAGATAATCCCAGCTGATGAATACCAGCAATAAGGGCATCAAAAGAATCATTCCAGGAGCTCACACTTTTTGAATCCACATTCTTTGCAAGCCATAGTGCCCCTCCAATGACTTCAATCTCATTTAGAAATCTGTTTTGAACATAATAAATTGGTGTATAATGTTCCAAGACCACTTATTATCCATTTTGTCCCGATTTGGTACCCAAAACAATTTTTGTTCAAGTTTAGTACTCATAGCATGCATGTTATTCCAATTTGCTATACTAAGTTTTCAATTCAGTTTCTATTTGATAGTTCCATTGTCGCGCCGTCAGTTGTAGTAGCTGCTGTCAATTCTTTTATTTCTAGTATGGCATCCTAACCAGCTCCAGCCACAGTCCTCACTTTAGAGCTACATCAGCAAAAAAACTATTTTTTAAATATAAATGCCATGCCAGCCAAGCTAATGGCTCCATGAAGGAAGTGGACAAATTGGTTAGTAAGGTTACTAAACTGAAAGAAAATGAAACTAAATCGATAGTAATGGCACTGTTTTGTAAATTTTCCTATATTGACAGGAAAATAAATGGTCTGAGAGCTAAGGTTATTATTGCAGCTCAAATTAGATATCCCTGTTCACAATCAATTTCTTAACTAGCTTTACTTATGTATAAGATCAAAGATCCATTTTCTTATAGTGTGTCTATTATATAGGATAACAAACAGGTACCAATTAGGATTTGAACCTCTGACCTCTTACGAGGTAAGATGCTCTTGACTACTAGGTCAACCCTAGTGGCCATTTGACTGAGTTGTGCAGTATGCAGGTAATATGCAAACACAATTGAGGATCTGCTTCAATATTGATAATCTGAAAATAAGATAATATAGGTGAAAGTCTGATCTACCTGCTAAGAAGAACAAAAGAATAGTCCTCAAGGCCAATCTCCGAAAGACGCCACTGTACCAAAACATTCATGTTGGAGCAAGCTATCGTTTTCAACATAAAAATGCATTTCTAGCTAAGTAAAAATTGAGTAACTACAAGAAAAAGTCACCTTTTGACGCATAGCAATTGCAGTATCAGGGGCATCATTGCGAGGACCACTTTCAAGGCCTTTAACCAGTATTTCCCTCAGAGCATTTGCAGATTGCATCGTTTTGATCAATTGATATGTGGCTTTGCTATCAGCAACATCCCTTGATAAGCTGTCCAAACTCTAGAAATGAGCAAAACACCAACTATCATAATCTTGTGCTTTTCACAATAAAAACATAAATCATGGTCAAACCTAACCTGAATTTGCAAGCTTTTTACATTTATGATCGGAAGAAAAATGATAGAAGAGAGAATTCTAGGTTCAGACAAACAAATCAAGAAGTACATTGCTGAAGTTCAATGACCATTGAGTGCTCCAAAGAGCACTTCTTTCATGCGAAATGGCGGGAGATTCCATTAGGAGAAAGTCGTATTTCCTTTATTGTTAGGTACAAGAGTGTAATATGTTTACCCAACATTTCTTTTTCGTAATTGAGCTAATAGTACTACTCACCTAACAAATCCCCCAACTTTGGCAGTATCATATAAGATTCCATAAGATATCTACTAATAAAAATATCAGCCTGAACAGGTAATACATAGCATGCATAATACTAACTCATCAAATGTGTATCAATCACCAGAAGCAAACAGCAGTGGATATTTTGGAACTTGCATTCATATTTCAATTTTTATAATCTTTTGTGTACTGGTTATCAAATGTTTGCATAATGTACCACATTAAAACCAGAAATCATATTCATAATTGCAGGTCAAGTAAGTAGATATAAGAATGATCACGTGCCTTCTTACACTCCAAGAACAAGCTAAGAGCCGATAAGCCTCGATCATCCAAGGATTCTCTAATTGATTCAAGGTGTTCAGTAAGGCTGTAAAAAAAATTATAAAAAGATGTCTGGTGAGACAAATATAAAATAAGCCCACTGGATATACCAGTCCATATACAAAATTGATTTTTCAAATTATGCTTATTGTTTTCAAGTTATGCTTGTTCTAGTGGAAACTAATGTGATGCGACAAAACTTGATTGAAATGAGAGGCAAGACCAGTTACTGATGCTATAAAAACTAAAAATGTCTTTCGAACAGCCGAGTTCATATATCAAACCTTCCGGCATTGAAGAAATCTTTGAGTTCTCGATGAAAAATCTGGAATTGTTCAACAAATGCTTCACTATATTGTCCAGGGTTCTTAGTAATTCTTGCAAGCATGGATTCTGTGGCAATCAAATCTTCTGGGCCAGCATTTCGGTGAAGCTTATTCTGTATTGTATGCTTGATTTCTTGCTGCAAGTGAAAATTGACATATAATAATTAATGTGTATTCTGCTTTTTAATAGCATCTAACTCAACAAGCCCAACATGAAATATAACCTTGAGGTCATGGGGGATGTCACCTCTGTGAGCAATATCTCTAATGCGAGTTAGAGGAACTGCTGCAGTAAATTCTGCCTTGAAAGATGGTAAACATGGATGAATTTTGCGGATGACAAGGACTTCCTGCATCGTGTGGATTACTCAAGTTACTGGCAGACGCAATATCTAGACTAATAAAAACTTAAAACATAAGAGAGAAAGAGAAAGGGCAATAGATATTTTATTACATATTACTGAACATATTTGCTCATGGTACATGTTAATTTGGTTGAAAATTTATGAGGCACCTCTACAACAATGATCAAGCCATTTCCTACACAATGTTAAGATGGCTACATGAATGCTTTAGGAAAACTCTTTGGGGTCCACTACTCATCTTTTCAACCAGGGACCCTTTATGTTTATAATATATTAAGAGACCGAACCAATACATGATGCTACTTGACTAGAGGTAAGGTAATTGGTGGTAACAGCATGTTTATGTCAAAATCAGTTGAAGGCGACACATGAAGCAAGCAGTGTTGTAATAAAACGCTATGCGCTAGTCAGACGGAGAGGGGCCTTCTAGGGACTAATCGGAAAATAAATTGGATTAAAGGATTAATTGGACAAGTCGTGTATTTTTACAACATTGGAAGCAAGACATAACTTATTTATTTATCAGTGGCGAGAGTATCATTTCGTAAGACATTATGAACATTATCTATGAACTTCATCAAGATATTGGGTATCTAAGCACTTTATTCAGTGAGGAAGACAATAACTTTTGAACTTCTAATAAAAAATACCAAATTAAAAGGAATGAAAGAAAATCCTCTTCCAACAGAAATACACAATAATATTCCTAGTTCCAGTCACGGGTGAAAATGTGAATCAGAGATTCAGAGATATGGAAGGGGAGATATGTCAACAAGTTTAAATGTCATACATTATGGTACCAAGAAAACCTATTAGAAATAAAAATCTAATGTGAAACAGAGCACGCCTGAGCATGAGGCTCCCACCAATATGAATTTTGGACTCTACTCATGCAGCCTTATCCCTCCTTTTGCAAAATCTTAAATTATATTAAACTAGATTCTATACTGAAGATAGAAGCTAGAAGATTACATATCACATCATACAAGAATCATATATGTCAAATTTATATAGGATTCAACAGCAACGACATGTATTCAACAATTTTTAGGGCGATAAAGATGTGAGTTGATTGAATTTGGTACCATGTGTTATTATATTAGGTCTAAAGAACACCCTACATCAATAGCAGCAATGATTATGACAGCATATCAGAAAGAAAAAAATAATGAGAAGAACAAACTTCAAAGAATGAACGTCATTGATGTCTAAAATTACTGTCAAATAAATTAAAGGGCTACCTGAGGTAAAGTATCTTTTCTGGAGGAGATTCGCTCCAATTCACGGAATATAAGTCTTGAAATCTCAGCATGCCTGTTTGGCCGATGATGACCTCCATCTTCAAAGCAGGGAATTTGCCCCGTATTTATCCACTGGATAAGAATAAATCTTATAATGGTATGATAGAACAAAGTGAGGGGAAAGATAGAAAATTGTTATAGAGAAAACCTTCAGGTAGATAGCAGAATATATTAGGGCTTCCAAGCGGTCCCTACTTTGCAAGTTTCCAACTAATAGCTCACGTACAACTTCAAGCTTCACAAATAAAAGATAAGTAAAAACAAGTCAGGCCAGAAACAGTGTGCAAACTTAAAACAATCATTTTTTGTTTGGGTAATATTGCTGACAGCATCATGGTAATTGGTAACCTATAAACAGGAATGAGCCAACTAAATCTGGCAAACATCATTACAATAGGTCAAAATAAACAGTCAACAAGAAAGCGGAATATATTGCACAACAAGAATGCAACAGCATCTTCAGTGATATGGAAGATTTTCCCAAAAAAATTAATAACCAGTGTAGGGTGAATGTGTGGTTGATAGTGGTACCTTTCGCCACCAGTTTCTTGCATTCCGATCACCTTCAACTAACCGTAAAGCTAAACCTTCAAGACCCGAAGTGTCCCATCTTCTTTCTGATTCTCTGTTCTCATTTGACCGCCTGAAGGAGACATCCTTCCCCTGCCATTGCCCAACAAAAGGACTCTTCTCCACCTCCAAAGGTGTAGCAGTGGCAATAACTTCAGACCTATTGTCATGCCGAGCCTCCATTTCCTCTCTAATTCCTTCGGAACTCAAAGGCAACAAG
>JAYMTQ010000272.1:0-19723 GCA_036897385.1 Geranium incanum | reverse complement strand
TTATTATGCATTGAATATAATAAATATATAATCTAATTAAATGTTAATCCTTATCGTAATTATTTTGAAATATAATTGTTAAAAGTAATAAGCTTAATTAAATTAATGCACAAAAATATGTTCTAATTGGATTAGAAACCTAGAAAATTGTGCAACGCAATAGTGCAATGGGCGACACCTGAGGAGCCAATAGCCCGCTATTATGGTGGGCCCTCCCCCATTAAAAATATATTTAATATCATGTGGGCCAATAGCCCACCACCAGATATTAAACTGATGCGAACAGATACTACACTTGATCTTAGCCAGAGGCCGAGAAATGTACGAATCTTTAATACCTCAGCTTCCTTTGTTTTATATAGGCGCTCCTGCTTTGTTTCTCCTCTCCTAGCCGACGTGGGAGAAGGGAATTAGCAAGTAAGCATCAGAAATTGCCAATTTGCATGATACGGCTAGCATTAGGAAGAGGTAACAACAGTAAAGACGGCTACCGGAAATTGTGGCAGGGTTTTTTTACATGTACATGAGATGTACAAATATAGACATTGTAATCGGGATATATGTTATAACTCCAAAACGGAATTGGAGTGAATTCTTGAATAATTGAAATCGTTTTGATTAAATATAAACATGTGATGTTTGTATTCATACTATATTAAATATCCAAAATGATTTTGAGTCATTCTCAAAAGAAGTCTTGAGTATGTAACAAACTACGTGGACTTTGATCTCTATGGAGACGGGTACGTAGGCCACCCAAATGAGATTTGGGTTCAAGTCCAGACTAATGTTTACTTTTTCTTTTGGTGAGTGTACAACAACAAGCAAATGTGAAAAATGAACACTTGTTTCTCAGGTATTTGAGAACAAAAGATACACTAGAGGTTTCGAATTTTTCAAAAATAAATCAATATGTGAATCAACACGTACAATGCGTTTTCTTAATTTTTCGAAGATCAAATACAATGATCATACTAGGATTGCATGTTTTATATTCCGCTGCGTACATATGATGTATTATTGCGATCCTTTATTTTTAATCTTATTTATAAAATTATTCTAATACCAGCTTAATTCAAGTTTCAATCATAACATTAGGCCAATACTATTATCGTCCTCCCCCTCCCGCTCTCCTAACATCGTATCTACTCAATTGTTTATAGTGTCATAAACAATCGTTGAAGATGTTTCGTCAATGAGAGGCACTACAATGTATTCCTTGTCACTTATGAACTTCCAACATCTTTATACGAACTCTCTCCACAAACGTGACAAACTTCATCTTCTAAGTATACTCCATAGTACAATACGCAACCAATATGCAACTATAGTAACATGCATCAAATTTCACGCACGGCATTTCGATTGACTTTAATTTTCGCCTTACTGTTGCGACATGTAAGCAATAGGTTGCAGCAATGTATTAGAAAACTCCGCTGCTACGTCGTCAAATGACGTATTTGTCATTCCCGTATTCTACTTGATGGATAAAATCCTTAGCAGTACTGCCAATGCCGCGACGACACTACTTTTGTACAACTTGGTCTGCAGTTCCGTCACCAACCATTTGTATTCTAGTCATAATTGCTCTAGCGATCGACTCCTTGACTTCATCCAAATTGTCATATTCATCTGTTCTTTCATTTTAGACATCGTCGTTCATTTCAATCCAGACATCTCTAAATGGGTGCACTCCTTCTACAAACTGTAGGACAAGATCGACGTTGCTGGGAGGTGAAAAACACTAGGCACTTTTATATCTACAATAATGAGGGAATACAATTTTTATATGTGCATTGACAGATTGTTCGGATTATATTACTACTGGATGATGCGAAACACAAACGAATATTAATTGTCACTGCTAAGCACGATATATTTTGTATTGCGAAAAATAACAATAATACATGACATACCTTTATAATAGGCAAACACGGTATAACCTCTTCGTTCAACGGTAAAAAAAATACTTTATCCTATACTCACACAATATGCTCACAAAAACTTAATACACAACAAAATCTTTCTCAATTCTCCCACAATATTTTTCACTAAAATTTACTGCAAAACACTCAAAATTCTCCCACAATAAAAAGACTTATACGTCTCGTACCTAGCAAATCCATGAGCGATTTCATTGTTTGCATCTTTGATTCTGTTGTGTTTAAGTTGTAGTAGATCAATTACTTATCAAAATTAACTCTTTGCCACAATTTCTCTGAGATAAGCCTCACATGTTCGGCCTCTTCTGGGCTTGCCTTGAAGAATATGATATTATCGCTAACAAAAAATACGTGAACACCACATCCGTAACAATAAATGAAATATAACCATATTTTTCTCAATCAGTTAATCATCATTCCGACAATAGATTAATCATATAGAGGTGAAATCAAATACAAATCGAGGTATAAATACAAACTGTCTGAATCGGTAGAATGTTAGTGAAATGGTAAAATGTTATGGACCCGGTAATATGTTAGTGTGAAATTGTAATGTTATGAACCCGGTAGAACTTTGAAAATGACCGCAGTAAAACTTCGCTGCCACGTGTTGCGCGCTGGGTCAACGCGCGCGCAGATCTTAAGCAATCCAACGCCTGATAAAAGTTTGGACGGCTCGCACATTCTACCGGTTTGCACTGGAGTGCATCCCAATCATATATATAGTAAGACTTTGCCTTATTCTAATAAATTTGTTACACTGAAATGATTAAGAATAAGAAAACTAAGAGAAAAATTATTTATTGTTAAAAATTGGATTTTTTTTTCAAAAAATTGTAATTTAATAAATTAGTTGAAATTTTATGTTACTATTTTTTACTGTAGCTATAGTAATTGCTACAATAAAATCACTATTTTATTAAAAAATATTGCTTTTATTTCTTAGAGACACAAACTTAACGGCATTTACTAAAAATTGAAAATAAATAAATAGTTTGAACATTGCAGAAGCTAAAATAAAAATAGCTGATACCTAAAATGTACTAAAGTTTTATTTCCCTTTTTATTTTATTTAATTTTATTTCAATTCAATAGCCATAAATCATCAAAAAAGAAAAAAAATGATTAATTATAAGTTAGTATATCGAAATGGAGGCATTTTACAAGTGACTATACCTATTTTAAAAACTCTCATTTTCACTTACCTAATTACCAAAAATTCACACCTTACTACTTTTCCGTCTAATCTAACTTGATTTACTGTATTTTTTTTAAAAATACCTAAAATACTCTTCTGTCTCTACTCTCTCTTCACTCCTCTGCAACTCTCTCCACTCCAACCTTCAATCTGCAATTTCAACACCACAAGCATATGCCCAAATCATTCTATTGATGAAATAATATGTCTACACAATTCTATTGATGAAATCACATGCCCAAATCACTAATCGATGGATTTGTGAATCGAATCAACAATACAATATGAATTTGTGAATCAAATCGAAAATACCCATCTAGTGGCGGTGAGATGGACGCGTAGAGTCCAACGATTGAAGCGGGTTTCTCATTGAGTCGCTTGATGAGTAGCACTGGCAACTTCCCCATCATTGCCGCTCTCAGTCATCTCCGCAACCCCAGCCTCCGCTGGTATGAGTCCCACCCCTCTCCCCCAAAGCCATTATCTCTGATTTCTCCTCAGCTGGACTCATGAACTCGCCACCCAGATGGGTGATTTAATCAGATCTTTGAAACTCATCCTGTTAATTCAAAGATCTTGTCTATGGTGTTGTCAGTTGGCCGGAGCAACGGTGGACGAAGATGGCAGCTCAAAATGGGGAGGGGCGGAAGAAGACGAGACGCCAAGGATGAGCACATACACACCATCGCCAATAAATTGAAGCAGAGAATCAGACTTAAAACTCTTCGTGTCCGTCGACCACCGCGAGAACGGGCGATGGAGATCGATCCCGTTTCCTACTCCGTCGAAGTCTACAATGTGGATCGACTCTTCAGATGTGAATCGTCGTCATGATTGGGGACGGTTCCTGTTGGAGAAATCAGCGACGGTGAGCCTCTCGGCGATGCTGAATTTCATGGCACTGAATAAATCACGCTTAAGCATAACCTCATTTGAATTTGGGCAAATCACGCTTTAATGATAAATTGATAAATTGGGCAAATCACAAGCTTTATTGATAAATTTGGGCAGATCACTCTTTAACGATAAATTTGGGCAAATCACTCTTTAATGATAAATGTGTACGCTTTAATTTGGGCAAATCAAGCCTTAACAAGATCAAAATCAAATAAGAAAAATAGAGAGAAATGGGAAAATGGCATTACTTTGAAAATTTAATGAATAATTAAAATATTTTAGACATTTCACGTTTCAATAAAAAATTTTATAGAAATTGTAATTTTAATCAATCCGGACGGGCCCATCAGGTACGGGAATATTCAATTGTGATTTTTAAAATTAAGTATAGTAAATTAATGGAGTTGCTTGATGGACTTAAAAGCCTCAGAGTTGGAAGGTGCTGAGTGGGTTTTGACTCGGAGGAAGAAGACAGTGTGACCGTTTCACATATATCACAGCTGATGAAATTGCCTCGTGGCCTACAAAGCCTAAGAATTAATGGAGATGCTGTCTTGGACTCCCGATTGATGGATTGTGCTCGTTTGCCCATTGATTATGGGTCCTTGGAGGAGTTGCTTATTTATGACTGCAAGAACTTCAACTTTGTCTTTCCAACTCAACACCCTTATGCGCATCTCAAATAGCTGTGATTTTCTTGTGTCTTTTCCCTTGGATTTACTCCCCAAGCTTAGAATTCTTTGTATCCGGTGGAAAGGAAGTTGATAAAGATTCATCCTTGGAAATCATGGATTGTCCTAAACTTGCCTCTTTTCCGGAACAAGGCTTGAACGCCCTCAATCTGCTAAAAATACGGCTCTCCAACTGCAAGAATCTCAAATCACTGCCTGGAGGGATGCATAATCTCAAGTCTCTACAGTTACTAATCATCAACGAGTGTCCAGAGCTTGACTTACTCCCATCAGAAGAGGGGTTGCCTTTGAACCTGTATTTCATTTCCATTACCTTCTGTGACAAACTTAACCCATGCAAACAGTGGGGATTGCACAAACTCAAGTCTCTACACAACTTTGACATTGAAGGTGGGTGTAGAGATGTGGTGTCGTTTCCAGAGGAGGGACTATTGCCAGAAAATCTCTACGCTTTAAGCATTAGCAAATTGCCAAATTTGAAATTTGTGAACCGGCGAGGGATTCAGCAGCTCAAGAAGCTTGGAGTTTTACAGATTACCTCTTGTGAAAACCTCCTCACATTGCCTGAAGATGGATTCACTTGTCCTTGTCGCGCTTTGGGTCAAAGACTGTCCTATATTGAGACCAGAATTCTACCACAAATATGGACGCTATTGGTTCAAGATGCGGCGTATTCCAGACATTCAGATTGAGAGGAGAGTAGTGGCATGAGCTGGTTTGGTTACTACACCACTTTTTGTTGCATTGCTTCAAAATTACAATTAGATTTTTGTAAACAGTTTGGACTTGATTTTCCTGGTAAGAGATACATTGTATGAAGAGTCATTTTTGAATCTATTTCACAAGTTTAATCTTTAAACAGGCATGTTTGTTTGTAGATACAATTGAATTTTTATTTGCCTGGCTAGGAAGATCAAGGATGCAGGAACGTTTTTAGCTCCTGTACTATTGCTATTTGATCCTGATTATTTGCATTTCAACCTAACCTTATTACTGTACTCTACTCGCTGCCATAATGGCTTAGTCATAAATAACATCCTCTGAATACATTCAAGTTAAAAACAATATTATGTGTTTACTAGTGCAAGTTCTAATCTGTTCCCTGGGAATTAGGTTATGCATAAAACTAGGTGCTGCTTATCCTTCATCCCACTCACAAAGGTACATGGGCTCGAGTTTTCTGTAATTCATGCAAGTGCACATGATCCATGAGTAATATAATTATAATCTCCAGCCAGCACCGGGTCAATCTTGCAGTTGCATAGACAAGCTATGAGTGCCAAGTCTAGAGCGTCACTAGTAAGATGGAAACTAAACTAAACAAGCATGCAAAGAGTCAATGTAGAAAGAATTTACTCAAACTAAAACCACGGAAACAGTGCAAGGATGACGATAGAGACATAGGTTCGAGAGTGAGAATCCATGGATATGGATGCGATGACTGGCGTAATACATGACCATGGGTATTAAATAAATAGAATACACTTAAGCCTTTAAAGTAGAATAGGAAAGAACCTAGGACAAATGCACTTAAATAAGCTGAACTTAAGTATCAACTTTTGACATTTAACTATACATGTACTTTTGTAGGGTTGTAGGTACCCTGGCTTTCATTTTGTGACATGAAAGTAACCAAAAATGACACTAAATATAACCAAACTTGAGTTGGGTACTTCCGAAAGTACATTTTTGGTTTAGTGCAGTTATGTGAAAAACCACCATATTTGGGGATAGTTATGCGCCATTTTCCGAGAACCTATTTATTCTAACATGATCCATACTCAAAACTCGCAGCTGTAAGCTCATTAGTTAGTAGACTTTCAAAGTTCTGCATCTGAATGTTTATTTACAAACAACTTCATTTGGTTACAAATACACTTCCGTGTCATCACCATATTCTTGAATCTTCTCTCGAATCTCAAACAGCCATCGACTTATAGCAATCAACTTCTGCCCTCCCATTTGAACCTTAGGTTCCATCTTCGACATCAAAATCCAGTAAATATAATGCAACCAGCATCAGTACTTGAAGTTTCCGCCAACTTATAAAACCATTCAATGTATAGGTTCATTAAACAACTGTGTTTATATATCAACACTCAGTCTGCTGATATCTAACATTTAGAAGCAGTTTTTCACTATTGCTTCCCTTGCATTCGATATATTCTAAGGGGCCAAATTTGTAACTACACTATGTCAACATAGAAAGCTTCTCATAATTTATGCATACAACAATCATGCTATTTGTCAAACTCATTAGGATCAGTTACTCACATTCTCCTCCATTAACTCATGGATCATCACCAATGCTCGAGATTACAAACCTAGGAGGTGACATCATAGCGGAGAAAAGAGAGAGAAAGTCATGCATACATCAACTGTAACATTAAATGTCAATCCTCAAACTATTCATGCCTATTCCTAGCTTTATAATGTAAACACATTATATGCTCTCCAACTTCATATGAATGAAAGGAAAGAAAATTGTACGTAAAATTATTTCTTGCATCTAATTCAGATAAGCTCGAAATATGACTGAAATACCTGTGTATAAGCGAAAAATATAGAATAGGTACCTGATAGATAGTGCAGTTCTTCTGATCTAATTAATGTCTATTCCATCAATTTCTATCTTGCTAATAAAATGAATTCTGCTCCACTCACTTCCATCTCTTTTACACGATACACCGAGCAAAGGACACTCATAGATGCTAAGATGAGTTAGAGATGTGGGCATTCCTTCCACCGGCAGGCTTCTGAGGGTATCAGAACCACAAATTTCCAACTCTACAAGTGAGGTCAGCTGCTGAAGCTCCCAACCATCCATGGAGTCCACATTTTCAATAAAAAGAGATTCAAGCAAGGGGAGGCTGCAGCATGTTAACAAGCCATCATATCCTGAGACTGACAGTGATGTCAGTTCGGGAGCTGACAACCCTGTTTCAAGACAATGTGCTAGGCTTTGACAATTCTTTATCTTCAACTTCTTAAGAAAAACATGACCCCGAGGCTCTGGGTTTTGGAGGGATTCAAGATGACAACAATTCTCAACATGAAGTTTCGTCAGTCCTGTGAAAACCCTGTTGGGTAAGTTGCCGGTTAATTCTGAGCAATCTATCATCTTAAGCTTTTGCAGGGAAGGGAACTCTCCGCTTGAAGACCAAGTTTTCCAGTTAGGCATATTCTTGAACCTCAAAATTTCAAGGGATTTAAAAGGCGAGCCAGTCCCATAAAACTCATCACCCACATTGCTCAGAATCTCCAAATGTTCAAGATTTAGCTCTTTGAGAGAGGGTAGCTGCCCAAGAGGTGGCAATGACAAACAATGTTTGCATTTGCTAAGACTTAGGAATACCATATTAGAATAAGCTGAATCCCCCAACCAGCTAGTAAATGTATTACCTCCATAGTTTTCAATGGTGAGCTTTCTTAGATTTTCATGAGGCCTTAGCTCCTTCAGAATTTCCATAGCTGCATTTGGACTGCAGGATGTCCACTTGAAAACTAACTCATCAAGGTACCGCTTCTCCTTTAACTTGGCAGATTGAGCATCTGTTGTATCAACTACATTCTCCAGCTTTGAAATGGTTAACTTGCCATGAAGATATGAGAGATCCCCCAACCCATCAGCTTTCGATCCGTCGCTGCTATTGCTCACAACAAAATCAGTCAACACCTGAAGACTTGGTAATTTCCTTATACTCAGAGGCATCTGGCATAACTTCTTGGTGTTTGTAATATCCAGGTGACGTAAATTAGTAAGCTTCCCCAATTTTTCTGGAAGCAAAACAAGCTTTATACAATCTGACAGCAACAAAGTCTGTAAATTATACAAAGAGCATATAGTTTCAGGCAACTCTCCAATTGGAGTACCAGAAACGTCTAGGAAATGAAGATGTCGCATATCCTCAATTTTAGTAGACAGGCCGGAGATGTCATAATTTGATAGAGAGAGAACATGCAAATATGGGTATACAGTGAATAGTTTCTCATAAACAGAGCTGCTACAAAAAGAGATACTGCCCAGAGCAGACTTCTCACATGTTAATGGCAGGAATGTACGCAGATGCTTTATTTTATAGAATGCATCAAATATTGAGCGCTGCTCTTGTACTCTTGGGATGTAAGATAAGTGGCGAGTCTTCTCAGATATTTTAGGTGAACGAGCATCCTCATCTGCACTGAAACAAAAGTCTCCAGCCACAAATCGAGCCAAGTCACTAACAAGGTCATGCATCACAAAACATTTCCTATCTTTAGTACTTGGCTGGAAAAACGACCTGGATGTCAATTCATGGAAGCAATCATGGCCAACATCTTCAATTCTTTTATTACCTTTTGGTTTTGGGACAAGACCTTCAGCCATCCACAAAAGAACTAACTTCTTCTCTTCAATCTGATAACCTTTCGGGAATATCGAACAATAAGCAAAGCATCGCTTCAGATTTGGTGGAAGATAATGGTAGCTCATCCTCAGGACAAGAAGTAAGTTACTCTTATCATTTGGAAAATCCCAGAATTTACTGTTTAATATGCTTTCCCAGTCCTCAACTTCTAGTTTGGAGTGCAACATACTCCCAAGTGTTTTGATGGCTAAAGGAAGGCCTTTGCACTTCTCCACAATGTCTTCACCAATTACTCTCATTCGGGGTGAAAGTTCATGGTTACTTGGATTTGCATATTTTTCAAACAAAGACAGAGAATCAGTCTCTGATAACCAATGCAAAGTATGAATTTTGTGAGCGTGCACAATGGTTGCAACATTTTGATTCCGTGTTGTCACAATGATTGCACTTCCAGGGACTCCAACTCTAAATGGACTACGCAGCACATCCCAGTCCATATAATTCTCATTCCAAACATCATCTAAAACTAGTAAGAACCTCTCTTTTTCCAGCTTCATCCGTAGTTGATTCTGAAGGACATCAAAATTCGTTGCATTGGAATGTTGTACAGTAGCTGACTCTAATATAGTTTTGGTCACCTTGAAAACATCAAAATCATCTGAAACGCAAGCCCAAGTACGCAACTTAAAATGTTTCTTCACCTCTTCTTTATTGAATAAAAGCTGAGCAAGGGTGGTCTTCCCAATTCCAGGCATCCCAACTAGTGCTATTAGCTGGACAGGGACAAGGTTGATCTCATTGATGTGATTCTCATCCCCATTTGTAGACGACAAGTTTGGTTCATCTCCATTTTGATTAGCAGCGATTCTTGGCACTAACCATGACATAACTGTTGATACGTCGTCAGTTCTTCCACATATTGCAGATTCATTCACCAAAGAAGTGGAAGGCAGTCTTGAAAAAGTCCTCCCACTGACAACTGTTCCCTCTTTCAGAATAAGATCTTTATGCTTGGCCATGTATTGCATTCTCTTAACAATTGAGAGCATCTTAGTCTCAACCTGTTACTTACAAAAACCATCAAGAAAATTATTGACCAGTCCAACAAGTCATTTTGTAATATGACTTGGAATTTAGACACCAATGACAAGAAACCAGGCATCGTAAAACAAGACTTATCATAATATAACGTTGTTTTACCCATTTTGATAACCATCTCAACCCTCTTCTCCAAATGTTTAGCCACAAAGTTCACATTAAGTAACTGAATTAGATAAAAGGGCAAGTCAATTGCGTGTATGTGAGTACCTGTTGTGGGAGTGGAGAGGTTTTAGTGGCGTCGAGAAGAGTGATGTCATTGAAGAGGTCTTCGGAGTCGTAGACGACATCTTTGAGTTCATCGATCCACTGCTTCACCAAGTGATGGGTAAATTGTTTGTCCTCGGCGTCTTGCAGGACAGCATTGATGGCCATGAGAGGGACCTTCAAAGCGGTGTCATCAACCACCAGTCGCTTGAAAAACCTTAAGACGGGACGAGAAGCTAATCTGTCAAACACAACTTGTAGGAATGCTCCAAGAACAGCTCCTCCGATTGTTGTCTGCAGGAACATCGTTTACGGGGAGAGTTGAAGATGGCAGTTTGTTGGAGTGTGTGTTTGCTTTGCGGGGACCTAAGATAAGGTCAACCTTAGGCGCAGTAATAATGATATAAAAGGTATTTGATATCAATGCTCCCACTGTTATTGTCAAAATAACAGTTTGAGCGTTTACAATCCTTGACTCGTGCAATTTGTTGTTCATACTCTCAAAATGTTTCTTTGTTTTTTGTCAAATTAAATTTCATCATCTTCATTTTATTCTTGTATTAAAATTAAATTTTGCATGATCATAGCCTAAGGCCTTTAGCTAGTATCACTAGTACTAGTTTTACAAATTCAATGAAAAGTGAAAATTGGATGGCACCCGACCCGACAGTACTTCAACCAATCCTCACAACAATCATCCGCCATTCAATCCTCTAAGTTTGATCTTTAAGGGTTTATAAACTACCTCCAATCCATAAATATCAATTCAATTACATACTATCTTTGGTTGGGTTGTAATTAAGTAAGAACCAGTGGCTTACACGAGAAAATACGAACCGTTTTCGACCATTAGATCATTGATTACACGGTCCGGATTTGATATCAAATTTAAGTGGCATTTTCATGTAATTTTTGAAATGTGTGAATTTAAATTGGTCTTTTTACTACATGAGGAGGGCAAAGTGGTAATTGCAACTTTTACAGGTGGAGATCCCTAATATTTTCCATGTTTATTAACGGTAACTGCATCATATCATTGATTATCATAATCTTTTTGTTTTGAAAAAATTGATTATCGAAATCTTAATTGCATCTGCTTCCATGTTTATCTCATTAATCTCACGATTCTTTCCCAAAAATCAATTCGCATCAATCGAAAAAAATCCTAATTATTTATACATTTCCCGGCTCGATTCATAATATACCATCACCAGTACATTTTAGATCTAAATTTTTTTTATGATGAAACACTTTCACAACCTTCAAACATGGATCATTTTCATTTTCATACATCAAATAATGGTTCATTTTCATGAAATTTAAATTTAAGTTGATAATTTTTTTTATGATGAAACACATATTTTCATCTGTTAAACATGGAACATATATAAAACATGAATCATTTTCATATATCAAATAATGGTTCATTTTCATGGTTCAAATTATGACATTCATATATAATGATGTATATTGCATGAGATCTATTTTTTGAAGAAATGTTTTTTTAACATTGTAAGCGTGAGTTTAGTATCATTTCCATGAAATTGAAATTTAAGTTGACAATTTTTTATTATGAAACACCTTCATCTAAACATGGATCGTTTTCATGTATCAAAAATGGCTCATTTTCATGGTTCAAATAATGACATTCGTATTTAATGTTGTATATTCCACAGGAGATCTAAATTTTTTTAACACTGTAAGCATGAAACTGGTATAATTTTTCATGAGTTAAGTATGATCCATATTTCAATTTCAATATATATATTTCAAGGTACAATGAAAATTTTTTCATGCGTTTAAGGATTAAACATGTATCAATTTCAGTACATGTGTTACCCTTTGCAATAAAAGTATGTTTCAGCACCTATTTGTTGTCATTTAGTCAAATATTTTATGTCCAATGATGAATACAGTAGAATCGTATAGTATCATCATTACAGCCGTGTGGTTTTCATGTAGTGTCCGAATGACATATATGAACAAGGTAGTCGATTATTCAGATAGTACGATAATTTCGTCACACTTCATATATTGATGCATAGGAGGACGAAGAACATCACATTGCACAACACCGGAAGGGATAAATCGATTATTACCTGAATCACATATTATTATGTCAGAAAATGGTATCAAACGATGTATGGAATAGCACATCAATGCCCTATTATTGATTTTTCCACACTCTGTTATAATGAAACGGGTCGCAACACATACCTTCGTTCATGATCAGAGCTTCTCTATCCATGGTGCTTGAAAATGTCGAATATAGCATCGAAAATGGTTTCACCAGATTTATATGCATCATAGGTGGCAGTAGGGTTTCCATTTTTTGAAACACGCGGATTGACAAATGTGCCCTTTTCAACATTTAATCTATTTAATTTCATGATAAATATGACAATTATAATAACCATAGATCATTACCATCTTACGGATGATAATGATTCTTATATTCTTTTATAAGCACAATTTTTTCCTTGAGTTGTTCCCATCTTTGTTTATACCAACCGCAAATTCAAACCTGATTATTTTTCTCAAGCTAAACTCAAGTTTAATATTTTGCACTCAATTCAATTGGTTCTCACTTTACCAAGGTGGGCTATATTTATTTTAAATCTGGTAGAAAAGTCAAATGACATTGGTTCCACATTATGTGAACTTTTTACATCAAGAACAAAATCTTTAGCTGTGAGAGTGCAGACAAACATCCATAAACCAAATCCACCTAAACACTCGATCGGGCAAGTGTAAAGCCAAACTCATTTATTAACTCATAAAGATACCATTTTTCAAATGTGAAACGTTAAGTAATTTGATCAGGTTGAGATTGAAATGTTCTTATCTTCCAAGCTCAATCCTAGGATGGGAGTTCCAATATGCTTGACAAAACCGCCAAACTAAAATGTGAACAATAAAATGGCAACATAAGCTGAAATGATCGTCCGAAATGGGACAAACTTTGCAACTGCTAGGCAGTAATTCATGAGTGAATTTGATCCATCAAGGAAACAAGAATGTCAAATTAGCTCATTTTTTCTCATCTCTGTAGGGAAATAAATATCTGTGATTTTTGTCTATAGCGGAGGGTAAATGCAGATGATTCTTTTTATAAGGGAGAAACCTTATTGCACTGAAGAACTGAAAAAGTACAAAACAAATATAAAAAAACCCAACCAAAACTAGCCTGTAAGAAGCAGAAGAGACCCCAAGAACAACAGAGCAAAATAAATACCCATTCCCATACTCTTACAGAAACACAATCAAAATTCATAATAGTACTAGTAGTACAAATGAAGTACCTGCTGGAATTGTATCTACTTCATTCTTGTTCCGCTCACGAGATTACTTCCTCGTCAATTTGTGCATAAGGAATATGCTTAACCATGGACCGGTATGTTCCATTTTTCTTTCGAAACTTTGGCTTCAATAGAGGGCATTCCTTGATAGACAAATATGACAAGGAGGAAGGGAGCCCATCTTCGGGCAAGGAGCTAAGCTTTTCACAAAATTTGATCTGCAGCGTTTCTAGTTCAGAGAGTTTCTGAAAACCCTTTTGGTCCAGTGATTTTAGATTTGGGAGTTTGCTGATGCACAAGGAGTTGAGAGATTCTGGTAGCAGGCCCTCCACTGGAAATGACTCCAGTTCTTCACAACAATCTTCAATCTCTAAGCGCCTAAGAGACTCGAGTTTGCATAATCCCCACTCCACACATGGGGTAAGTTTTTTGCAGGAAACAATGCAAATTAAGTTTAGATTCCTAGGAAAACTTCCAGGTACGGGCGGCTCAAGTTCTGAACAATTGCTGATGCACAACGAACGAAGAGAGACAAGAGTATGCATCTGTCGGGGTAGTGACTTGAGATTCTTGCAGTTGGATAATGAAATTGATGTCAGATTGGGGGCAACTAATCCTTCTTTCGGAAAGGTTACTAGATTCGAGCAGCCCCTGAAATCCAAGGCATCAAGATCCTCAAGTACCTTATGAAACCCCTCCAAAATCATGAGCGATTCAAGGTTTATACAATCCCATAGGCAAAGAACTTTAAGCTTCGGAAAGATGTTCAAAGGGAAAAACAATAAAGAATCACAACTACTCCAAATACACACATGTTCCAAGGCCGTGTACTGGCGCGCAAGGGGGAGAAACTCTAATTTCCTGCAATTACGAATCTCTAGATTCTTCAACTCGGTAAGTTCAGCACACCCTGGAAATGACTTGAGGGAACAACAGTCTGCAATAAAAATGTCCTGGACACCATAATTGAAATTCATCATTTCAATAGATATGGACTCTAAATCAGGACATTCTTCTATATTGAGTCTCTGCAGTCCATGAGGCAAGTTCATCAACTGTGATGTATCTATAACACGAAAACTTCCAGAGGAAGAGGAAAAGCCATGTTGTGTTTCTCCTTGGTTCATATCAGATTTCACATCCAAAGGATGAGAACCAGAACTACCATCAATCATTTTGCTGTATAGGAAGTCTAGGGCAGCACCTTCAACTTTGACGCTCTGCAATCCATGAGGCAATTCTTTTAATTGTGAGATATCTGAAACTGTTAAGCTTGTATCCATCATTTTTTTGGATAGGGGATCTAAGCCAGCATTGTCTTCAACTTCAACATCTTGAACACCCTGAAGACTGGGATTATTATCACTCATTCTGATGGAAAGGGACGTTAAGGCAACATTGTCTTCGGCTTCAACATGATCCTGTAGTTCTACTTGTCTCGCACGAGAGTTCTGAACAACCTGAAGACTGGGATCGTTATCTAACTCTAAGGCAACATTGTCTTCAAATTCAACGTTTTCCATCAATGTGGAATCTGAACCTCTGAAATTTCTGGAGGCTGAGAGCCATAATTCTCCTTGCTCCAAATGAGAATCCTCAACACTTGGACCCCTATCAATAATTTGTCTGGATAAAGACTTAATGGCAACACTGCCTTGAACTCGCTTTCCTGGGGAACATTCTATAAACCCTGAGGTTTCTGAAGCTTCCAAACTTTTAGATGTGGAGAGCCATGAAATTTCGGAAATCTCTACTTGTTGTGCTTCTCCTTGACTTGAACGATTTTCAAACAATTGATGTGGAGAAGAATGAGAGGCAACGGGAATCTCTATAGTATCAATGGCATGGGACTGGGAGGCAACTTCATTTGGAATCTCAAACTCACTTTTCTCGCAAGGAAGATGGCCCTGTAGTGGCGCTTCACTCACCTGCAACCAATAATTAGTTTCATTGAGTTTCCTCATTGAATGACTTCAGGTATCATTTGCAACAGTACAACATAAATAATCTAAAACAATAGTATTTCCTAATAAAATTCAGGACCGCCATCAAGCCTCCGAAATGGAGTATGGTTAATGATTTTTTTTCAGCATCCTTTCCCAAAGTCAATTTCATTACTTGTATATTATTCGTTCAGATAATCATCCCTTCGAGGCCCATTGTATTGCCTCTGTGTGAAGGTTTTTTTTAGGGAAAAGGACATTTTACTACATCTAACTAAGATTGTTTTACACTTTGCTACCTCAACTATTTTTCTCTTTTTTAGTACCCTAACTTGTATTACTGGACATTTTACTACGCCTAACTATGCTATTTTCGAACGAAATTTAGCATCAAAATGTCCCAAAATACAAGTTAGGGTACTAAAAAAGAGAACAAAATAGATGAGGTAGCCAAATTGTGAAACAGTCATAGTTAGGTGTAGTAAAGTGTCATTTTCCCTTTTTAATCCTTTTCTGGATCTAATTATCTCTTCTAATGCAATTTTATTTATTGCTGTTAAAAAGTATTTGCAAATTAATTTAGTATTTATAGTATTTCCTGTTCTAAATAGGATTCTATATATAATTTATTGTATTCCTTATGCAGCTTATAAATAGATCTTAAGATGAAATTAAATAACTCTTATTCTCAATTTGTCATAATTCAATCATAATGAGGAGGCTCTGTCAATGACGAGCGCTATTTTCAGTACTGGTTCTAAGGAGAGATCTGCAGCGGTCACCTATTTTCAGTATTGACCAAAAGTTGTCAATGAAGTGGAAGAGACCTCATGTAATAATAAGCATGATGTCGTTGGTTCCAAATCCAATCCTCATGTCGGCGGTATTGCTATTTAAATTATTGCTGATAAAAATCGTATTTTCAGTATTGGTTCTAAGGAAAATAAGTAGTGTATGTCCTACGCCAAGTCTCATAACAGTCTCAATGTATAACCAAAAGAATTAATATAAAATATTCTTAAATTAAGTGGTTTATTTTATTTCCAACAAAAAGTAAAATAGTGTTTCATCTTTTTATCTATAAAATCACATGTAAAAGACATGTACATTAAGACAAGCAAAAAGTACTATTAAAAGACACCTGGTGAGATTCTTATGAGGAAAAAGCACATGTTCTGATAGAAACTCTCTTGGTGTAAGAAAACTATATTATACATCACTAATACTAAGTTATTACTGCTTTCATCCCACAACAAATATCCACTTTGGTGCAAGCAATACTTGAATTTTGTTACATGCACTGTATATTCCCATGTGCTAACCTACTAAATAATTTACAACTACACTACCTAGAATGTCATTAGTAATTCATACCTAACTAAAGTCCTAACCATCAAAGTGTGGACTAATTTTTCCATATCTGAATTATATTCAGCCTTAAATTAACTCCCGAGAAAGGAACCTGTTATACTATTCTAGATGCTCCCTCCTTTCGTTTTTCAAAATTTTATGAGTAAAAGATTGTCAGCGTCCAAACCTTATCACTTGCTTTGAGGGCCCTCTAATCTTAGTCATACAATATTACAAGAGCAGAATAAGCAAGCAGATAACTTGACTAACCTCCGAGCCTTTTCCTGGTCCATGGTACTCATGCTGCTCTCTTCCCCTCCCAAAGTATTTTGGGCTCTCCTCAAGCAACAGTGGTTCTGCCATGCTTCCTTGTTTCTATGAAAATAAATAGATTATAAGATAGGAGAGATTAATCATATTCTCCCAATCTACAAACAAATGTTTTATTCAAATTTCTGTAATATCCGGGTACTAATATAAAAATATTCAACTTGGTCAACCCTGGTAAAAATAGCTATATACAGCTTGAATAAAAAAACAAAATTATTGTTTGAAATAAAATCCACAACCTGAATTGGTCAGCCCTAAACCCAACAGAACACCAGATTCTCATTAATTTAATGTCTTTTTCTTTGATTGTAAACATGCAATTTTACCTGATAAAATAGTGTTTTTCCAATGCCTTGGTGTATTGAATTATGATAGCAAGTTTTCGAACCACTGACGGAATTGTTTGAACCAACATGTACTAACCAGAACTGGCACACATACCTGACTCGAACCACATCAAGCCACCTACTAACCAACAATATTATAGGATACGGCAAGAGTCCACCCTTCCTCACACGAACCTGAACCCGCATAACTAGCCTACATTGTTGTGTTATATCTAGTGTTACTATTTTTTTTGTCAGAACGCGAAAGTATTTCAACAATACATTCAACATAATTTTAAATGTAATTCAATATTAATAATGATTCATTCGTGATAAATTTCTAAAAAATGGAGGGATTAACTGTATAAGAATGTTAGGGGGGCATGTGAAGAAAGTGAATGTTAATTCCATTTATTTTCAAAATATGCATAAAGTAAAAGACACTTATTTTGACCAAAGTTTGCCTGGCCATTGGTCAGGCAATTGAACCAGTCCTAGTGATATGGGTTCTAGTCCCTGAGTATCACTCTCATCTTTTTCCTCTCCAACTTGTACACATTTTGAAATGGAGTGCACTGTAATTAAAGAAAGAAAATTAAGTGATGAGTTGAACTCACCAGATTTGGATATCCACTGACATCTAGGTTTTCGAGGCCTGGACAATCATAAATATCCAATATCACCAAGGATACTAGGTTTGTTGGTAAGCTCGGCTTCAAATATGGGCAATCGTATATACATAACTCACGGAGGCGGGGAAATTCACCACGTCCAACAGAGTTCCATACTTTCCATCTTGACATTTTCCCAAACCTTAAGATTTCCAGAGATGGAAATGGAATAACATTGGTTCCTCTCCCGTAGAATTCTTCACCCACACACACTACAGCAGTGTCCTCTACAGACAGAGATTTAAGAGATGGCAGTAGTCCAAGTGGTGGCAAGCCCGGGCAACGTTTACAACTCCACAACATTAGGGAGACTAATGAGTTTGAGGACAAAGGATTTCCTACCCATTGTGGAAATTTCTCACCGCCATAATTGCAAATGACAAGCTCTTTCAAGTTTCTAGCAGGCTGTAAATTTTGAAGGATAGAAAAAGCTTGATCCAGAGAAGTATGATTACCATCACTCCATTCCAACTCTAGCCCATAAAGATTTATCTTTTGTTTCAAGTTGCCTTCTGCTGCTTCGTTTCCATCTTTCACATTCTCCAACTTTGAAACGCGTAGTGTCCCGCCTAGATTGATGAGTTCCTTCAATTCACCAATGCTTGAGCCTCCAATGGCAGCAACAAAATCAGTCAAAGTCAGGAGACTTGTCAGCCTACCTATCTGTTCCGGCATTTTTTGCAAATATGTCCCAGTCAGATATAAATGGCGCAGCTTCACAAGCTTGTAAATATCCTTGGGCAGTACTTTGAGGTGGGTGCAATATGATAAATTCAGCGTCTGTAAATTGTACAGAGAACACACTGAATCAGGTAAAGTTCTAATATCACTCTGAGACACATCCAAATAGCAAAGATGTTTCAAATTGCCAATTGTTCCAGGTAACTGAACATGGAAAAGGTAGCATGCGGACAGAACCCGTAAATATGTCTGTTTTTTCATTAAGTTCTGCAATACATAAGCAATTTGAGCTTCCAGGTGCTCGAAATCAGACAGAGACCTGGACATTAATATGAGAGTCCTTAAAGAACCAACCGAAAGGGACTCCCATTTCTCAAGGTCGTCATATTTGCTTCCCAAGTATTGCCGAGCTCTACTTGATTTCGAATGAGACTTAAAACCATTTTTCACAAATAGAGCTATTTCATGCAGAAGACCAGGGATTACAAAATGCGAGTTGTATATTGGCTGGAAAAATGAAAGTGATACAAGATCGTCAATGAAATGAACACCTGCATCCTCCAACACTTTTTCTCCTCTGTTGTTCACAAGGAAACTTTCTGCCATCCAGAGGTGGATCAGCTCTTCTTTTCTGAATGGGTAACCTTTTGGAAATATGGAGCAATAAGTAAAACACGCCTTTAGATGTGTTGGGAGGTGATCGTAGCAAAGCTTGAGTGATGGGATAAGGCCGGGTCCTGCT
>JAYMTQ010000271.1:0-19727 GCA_036897385.1 Geranium incanum | reverse complement strand
CCACGACTAAAAGCTCAAGCTTGTTAGTTGGGTTTGACCCTTCCCTTAATACACAATTACACATTTTTTTCAGAAATATTGTAGGAATTATACGTTTAGTTCTAACTAAAACATTTGTTTAATTTTAAAACTAGAATAGTATCTTAGTATTGAATTTTAGTCCCTTTCTACGAACATGTATACGAAACGTGTTTACTTTGTGTTCCACGTATTAAACTTGTCCCACTGGAATTTCTGTTTCTAGCTCCATCATCTATTAAATTACTATATTATTATTCTAATTAAGTTTTTTTTCTAGAAAATGGAATTGTGGCAAAGAATGAGACATGAATCAATGATAAAATAATTAAGAAGGTGGTGGAGAGTATTATGTGCACATTAAAATATGTCGGCATAAAAGTGTAAGAATGGCACTTGTGTTTCGTGGAGAAAGTGTAGTGTATATCGCCGTTGTAAATGCAAATTGCCTTTCTACTGAAGTTCTTGGATGTACGGTTATGTAATTATATGCAGATAATGTATGTTTGTCAAACAATTTAGAAGTATGATATCAACGCTCCATAGTTTTAGGATCGGGTTCGAATCTTAACATAATATTTAAAGGAGTTTTAGTGTTGTTGTTAGTGTTTGTTTGTGAGCATGTGTGTGCCAAAGGATTGTAATTACCGTTTATAAGAAAAATAGTGAATCTATACGCTCGGTCTATTAGTAAAGGAATTGTTCCACTTGATTTGGTTTAATGAAATGCTCAAAATAAAAAAAAATAAAACGTAAAAACTTTATAATTATTTTTTATTGCTGCTAACTTTGTGCTATATTAGTTTTCAAGTCAAAATAATTGGACATATGGATCAGTACGAGGAGGATTTTATTTTAATTTTGAAATTGAGTTAAAATGATTGCACATAAGTCATCACTAATAACATATATGTGGGTGGTTAATTTATTTTATTTTAGTTTCTTAAAACCCTTTTAACCATTGGGACAAGTTTTGCATAACCTCTCAATAACTATGTAATGAAATTTATACAAGTCTCATCACAAGCCACAAAGAAACTCTATACATTAAAACTCATATTTTACATACAAAGTGTTTATATTTGTACTGAACCAAAAAAATTTTATCACTATATTTTGTGTTAGGCATTCTAATTATGACAAATGTTTTGTAACATAGTTCATGAAATATTTTTATTAGGTATTTACCAATTTTAAATGATTTTTTAAAGAGAAATGGCTAACAATGTGATAGTGTAATGCTTTATTCGAAATAGTAGGTAATCAAAAACTTAAAATAGAGAACTAACCCTTACCGTAGAGTTTATCATAAAAAAGTTCACAAACAAATTATAGCTCACTTTTGACATAAACGGTAGAATATTAATTTTTGAGTTTGATATGTATACAAATCTTCATTATATATAGTAACTCACACAAATTATATATTTTGAGCTCTAGTTTACCCTTTAAATCCTATATTAGATGAGAGTCGTGCGAATTAAAAAAACATGACGAGTCAAGAAATATCGCACCGGAACTTGAATTCAAATCAACACGGCACAAGTTTAAGTGATTGTAAGCCAACACCAAAAAGTTGTCGTAACTGAAGTTGTTCTTTTGGCAAGTTTGAGTTAAGTTTGAGTTTTGAGGCATAAAATTCCTTGCTCTTTCACACAAGGCTAAGAATATATATAGTAAAGATTAAAGAAGCATTTTTAGCAATAATGAAATGGTGTGTGCAAGGCTGGCAGTAGTGAAAACAGCAGTGTTTTCCAAAACAGAAGCCACAAGACAACACAACAATCTCAGAACCATTTTGATCCTCACGTTAAATGCCAGACTGTAACCACAGAATGTCCATCTGTACACATTGCATACATGCCACTGCTTTACCAACACTTTTAACAAACAAAAACAAAAACATAGAAAACACCAAACAACACAATATGTCCATTGCTCACAACCCACCCACCAATCCAAAAAAAAACCCAGAAAAATTACAACCCCTACCAATAGTTACAGAGGACCCCTAATGGCCAGCAATGCATTGGCTCAGAACAACTAAACAAAGGGTCATTCCAGAACTCTGATCCCCCCCTCCCCCTGGCTTCTACACAAGCCTTGCCAAATGGCCCACATCTAATGTTCCTAGTAACAAACAATGGGCTTTTGTTTTCACACAGCAAGCTGTTTTTGATGGGAAGCAGAGGCTGTGGTGGGTGAGGAGGACTGCTCGTCTTCATTGAAACAACAATGTAGGTTCTTGAGTTGATTGGGTCTGGTGGCGGCCGTGTGGAGTGGAGGCTCCGCAGAGAGCATGAGCATTTCCTTGTGGAGATGAGAGCAATAGGCGTGAAAAGTTGTGGGCGTCACGTTTAGTTGAAACCCTAAACCGAACAAGAAGTCCAATTCAAGAAGGTTCATTTCTGCTGTGCTGATACCTCCCACTTTTGCATAATAAGCATTGTTGTAGTATCTGCTTAAACCCCAAATCAAATCAGATCAAGATCAAATTATTCATTAGTACTAATTGGTATTGAAGAAGAGAACAAAAAAGTACAGCTAGAGTGAAAGGGATTGGTAATGTGACAGAGAATGACAGGGAAGCAACCACCATAAATGTTGTCATGGACCCATTAGTGAAGTTACAGTACAATGCAAATGGGTATCTTCCGTTTTTGGGTTGAGCTTTAAATGGTGTGTGATGATGGTGGAAAATTTAATTTACAGGCATGCCTAGTTAGTTGAGACTGAGAGACATGGACAAGAACATAACAAGAACAAGACAGCACATCCCAGGTGGGGTTGTCTGGTAAAAAGACGGAGGTTTTCACATGGTCTCGCCTCCTCCTCTGTCTTTTTTTTCCCATACCGGTCGGCGATGCCTTCATTGCATCATAATAAACCAATCCACTCTCAATATCACTCAAATTTTCAATTCCCATTCAATCATTCACACCAATTCAAATTAAGACGCCCGAATTAGAGACACGAAAAAACCCATTTCAAAAAGTTCAAAAAGATTGAAACTTGAGGAACATTTGAATTTGTAATCAACCATTCACACCAATTCAGCAAAAACAAGATTGGGGAAAATCTAAAAAACTCAATCCACGATCCAAATCAAGATACGAGAATTATATGTCGAATAGAACTCGAGAAACCCATTTCAGAAAAACCAAGAAAATCGAAACTTGATGAGAAATGGAGCAATCAAGTGTACCTGTCGTCCATGAACTTAGCAGAGACGAGGACACTGGTAATGAGTAGCCGATGGACATTGAAGGAGTTAATGGGAATCGAAGGTTGTCGCTGCATGAAGCGGTCGAGGTAGACGTAAGCGACGACGTAGCAGGAGGAGCTGCAATTAGCGTACTTGAAGATCCTGTGGAGGTAGGTCTGGACGGAGATGGTGGGCCTGCTCAGGCCGTGGAACACGGAGACCTTGTGTGCGCCGCCGCCGCAGAGGATCTCGGAGTCGTTGGACTCGGCCACGCGGTGGAGGAGCGACGACAGGTACAAGATCACTTGAGGAGGGTCTTCAACCTCAGCACCAGCCATTGTTGTTATTGTTGTTGTTGTTGTTGTGTTGTTGTGTCAGTTTCTGTTTTTTTTGCTACTCTTGTGTCTCTTCATTTCCTTTTTCTTATAGGGACAGGGTCGGGGGGTGTTGGAATGACGTTTTTGCCCTTTGATTTTTTCTGAATATTTGATATTTATTGGATTCTCTTGGTGGGGGAATTAACCCTTTCGGACTGTCATTGATTGTAATATTTAGGCTTTAGGGGCTTAGATCTATAGCCGACACAACGAGTTTATGGTGTAAATTTAAGTAGCGCAATTAGGAAAATGTTGGTCGTTTGAAAATTAAAATCTTTTATATAATCTACCCTCATAGGCTATGGGAATATATATTATTTCCTTAATTATTACTGAATATTAGTTGATAACATAACATCATATAATGTCACACTATATTACATTTAATTGATCCTAAAGTATGTATATCATTAAAATTTAGATTAACTTCATTGTATCGCGTTAAGATACTTTCGATTGTGGTAACTGGCTGGGAAACAGTATAGTTAATAATCAATGCGTTATTTATATTTTCTACATAAAAATATTTATAACATTTGAGAACATAATTTAATAAGAAAAATTACAATTTAGCGATGTGGGCCAAATTTGGGACATTCGACGAGGATTCGACAATCGCTCCTGTAGTCGGAGGCTTTAATTTCTTCGATCTGCTCAATTTTAGTTACTCGGTTTCGTTGAGATTAAAATCTGTCGTGAGGAAAGAGGGGATCAAGTTGAAATCGTGGCTAAAAAGAAAAGAATTTTGACCGTCAACGAAGACAGTTGCGACCTATGCAAACAATGCTGTGAAGAAGTTCGTCGTCATGCTGTCATCTCAAATTTATTTATTTATTCAATATTCTTTAATAGTACTTCTGTAGAATAATTAAATGTTGAAGATGTTTTTAATTTCGGCTCAAAATTTAAAAGTGGGTTACAAACCTTACAATATGAAAGTGAGAAATATCGTAGAGAATAATATTATTGATATTCTTTCGTTGTGTCTAATACAATAAGAGATAACCCTTTATATATGCTATAAATTAAACAAAATAGAAAATACTATCAATAATAGGAAAAATAACTTAATTGGTGCCCCATACTCAAATTCAAATCGGTTGTAAATCGCGATTTGAGGTTGAAAAAGAAGTGGTGTTTACTTGATCAGAGTAATTTGTTGCAATAGTCAAACGTGAATCGATGCAAAGTAGCCGATTAGAGCTTGATTGATATAACGTAGAATGGTCGACTAGAGTTTATTTGATTTAGGTAGTAGTCAAACTACAGTCGACGTAGAATAGTTAACTAGAGTTTGGTTGAAGTAGGTAGTAGTCAAACTGTAGTCGACGTAGATTCAATGTTGTAAAAGTCGCTTGGCGCTAATCAGTCGGAGAGAACTTTCTAGAAACTAATCGGGGATTAGTTGGAAAATAAATCGGATTATAAAATTAATAAAAATTATAGATGATTAATAGGGACTAATCAGGAGATTAATTGGGGAATAGTCAGACAAGTTCGGAATTTTTACAACATTACGTAGAATAGCCGACTAGAGGTTGATTGAAGCATGTAGTAGTCAAACTTGAGTTGACGTAGAACGACCAAGTGAAGCTTGAATGAGATAGATAGTAACCAAACTTGAGTCAACGCAGAACGACTGAGTGGAATTTGATAGATATAGTAGTAAATACAGGTGTAGAGAACCTTTCATGAATCAAACTAAATAAAAAAATACTATCAATAATAAATCTAGAAATTATACATTATAAATTATCAAAGGGATAATGACACTCTGTTACACCTAACTATTGCGAAATGACACTTTCATACTCTAACTATTTTTTTCTCTTTTTTAGTATCCTGACAATTTTTTGTGACAACTTACCTATAAAATGTCTAAAATGCATAAAATACCTATGGATTAAAGAATTAGAATTGAACTGGTTCAATTTGATTAAAAACCCAAAATTGAACCAGTTTAATTTTGATTTCTTAATCTAAGAGTATTTTAGGCATTTTATAGGTACCTTGTCACAAAAAAATTGTTTAGGTGCTAAAAAAAAGAGAAAAATAGTTAGAGTATGAAAGTGTCATTTCACGATAATTAAGCGTAAGAAAGTGATATTATCCCATTATAAAATATGCATGATATACAGTTACTATCTGTAATTTTATCAATTTAAAAAATACACTTATCTTTATAAAAGAAAGTAAGTGAAAGGAATATTACACCTCTTTTCTCCAACCTTCTAATGTAAATATGCAATTATTTATAATAACTTGAGTAGTGAATATTTTATATCTGATTGCAACTTTAAATCTTAACCATCTTGCTGCAAATCACAAATATTTAATTACTCAAACTGGTAAAGTTTGATACTAAATTGTTAGTCATCACTTATAACCAAATGAATAATCTATTATCGAATTCAGTCCACAAAGCCATCAAAATGACATTATTGGTTAAAACAACAAATGTAACAGTAGTTGGTCCACAACTCTTGACATTTTCAACCACAAAGAAATGATTATTCTAGTAAATTAGAACATGGAAACAATCATCTGAATATAATATTTACAAATAATTTATAAACTTGATAACATTTTATTTGAATATTTGGGACTAGTGAGTAAAAAAAGACCAGCTCTCCCCAGTTAATGATACATCATAATAACATTTAAAATATAAAATATATGTAAAGCTTGACACTGAACCTAATGGTAAGATTTAGGATTTAGTCTAAAAAAAATGGGTTTTAAAATAAAAAATATGAAGGAAACATCACATGGGGTTGGATCTGGATCATGATCATGCAGAACATATAAGCTGGCTTTGTCCTATACTACACTAACCTTTAGTTTTAAAACCAATTAAGAATCAGTAAATGGTCCCCAAATCCAACTAAACTCATTGCTGCTTCAATTCTACAACAATAACTACAGGAAAAAAAAGTCGAATTTCTCTTATACAGTGAAGTGGAGGTTAAGAAAGAGACCGACACCAATAATTCACATTGGTTGCTTGTGTTTTTCATTACCCACACAACCAAAATGATCTAAAGAGTCACATCTAAAAGCTGAAAAACTAACTATGTTTTTTCTATTAGCAAAGTTATTATGCGAGACCTCCGACTCACAACATTTATTTATTAATTTGAACTTTATGTAAATATGGCTTGAATACAAAACCAAAATCTAAGAAGTGTGATTTACATAAAAATTCAAATTAAAATTTTACATAAAATCGTCTTTTGATTTTTTAAAAACTCATAATCTGTTCCCGCTCGCCACTACTAACAGGGTCTCAGTTGGGTTTTATATTTAAGCCAACAGTTATTATTTTTGTTTCATGCGCAAAGTCTTACATGTCTTTACGTTTATCTCTTTTTCTTGTCGTTAATTATTTGTAAAAAGAACCACCAGACTTCAGGAAAATATATGTTTAAATTAAAACTAATAATGTTTGGTAACTTTGGTTCACTTCACTCATAAGAAAAGCACAGTGTAGCATCTATAAGATAAATAAAAATAGGACATGCTTACTTAAAGTTGGTTTCTGTTAGAACTGATTTGGCTAACCACCAGCTAGTGATAATTGCTTTGCAGCATTACTTTGTTATGGATCAGGCCAACCCCCAAGTCCAATTTTCCATGCTCTACCTAATCTATGTTCCAAAACTCACTTAATCAAAACTTCACATCCAAAATCAACCAACTCAATAATTTCCCACAATGATACTAAAACAAACCCATCCTCTACTTCACATCAATTAGCATCAACAAATCTTAGCCAAACAAGAGACAATTATAACATCAAAAGGAACGGTTGTTATTAAACATCAATCATGCCTATAGCAGTACGTATATATAAAACAGTGTACGTAACTTAAAACCAGCTTGCAGAGTCTACTGTCCTTGTCAAATATAATAAACCCGCAAAAATAAATGCTATTGCCGCTAATTCTGGGTAGATGAGACTTGCATCTCAATTTGCTTACCTGTACCGGCCATGTGAAGGAGCTTTCGTTTTGTCACCTGTCCTTTAGTGTAACTTGCAAAATACATGCATTGATTCCTGAAGCAACTTTAGTGCAACAAAAGTCCAATTTCCAAAAGTACGTTTTCAAGTAATGAGGATAATATATACAATAAGATTCATACAATAAGATTCATGCAAGATCAAGACGCAACTTTGTGATTTCCTTTTCTTTCTGTAAATGATGAGAAGGAGTGGCTGTCATGTAATATATATGCATTGCTAATATATAATCATTTTATGATCATGTTAAGTGCACAGCAATATCATAAGCCTGTAACGTGAAGAAAATAATTTATAACTTGAAACTTGTCCAGCATAGTCACAACATGTCACCATCATTTACACCATAGATATATGTAGGTGTCACTAGTCACTACTATCTAGCTGTGGCTCGTGCTCGACATGTTAAAGAGTGAGGTGCTACAGAGAGGTAGAACATGTGCTGCATGTTCTGTACTATGATGGATTCAGAATTAAATTCATGAATCAAAAAAATTCAAACAGCTTATAAAATATAATAGAGAACTAGCAAGGACATCATTGAATGGAACAAAACAATTAGATCTCTCCAATATTTAATATGCACAAAAAGAAAGGCCAACATAAAATAGTAGCAGTACTCTATAACATAATCACCAATAGATTTTAGTACCACTAATATAAAATAGAACCACCAAGTATCCGGAAAGTACGGACTTAAATGATAAACAAACTTGGTCATGTTAAGTTTTTACCTGTCATGGACAAAAGAAACCTCTGGAGAAATCACCAGTTACTTTTCCACACTTCTGGTCTCACAAAACAGGAAAAATAAATACTCCCTGGTCATTTCTTTCTTGCATAAGTAAGAGTAGCTAACCTTCAATGTCTACCCAAAAGATTTAAAAAATGACTCGCATAAACCTATATATGGCAGGGACTACCTAAGGATTTTATGGATCTACTCAATTGCTTTTGGTTTTAAGAAGAATAGGTCAAATATTTTGCCATAGTTAAGATGCAAATAGGGCCGTGTAAGGAAGATGGGTATCACTTTGTCTAAGATGCATGAACCACAAGATTTGATACTTGAAAATATAATATAGTTCCAAAAAATTAATCATAGAGATCTCAGAAATATGAACTAACATGTTATATATTGACCCATTTGATAGTAAAAGAGAAACCTTCTATATGGGGCAGTACAAGAGTATATTACTACTCAAACCAGAAATTGACCTAGGCTAACACTTAATCTATGGGGAAATTAAGTGAATCAAAAACAAATCCCATGATGCAAGGGATTCTGAATATCTCAAGAGAGATCAAACGAATCGACCATTTATCATATTAATGTTAATACTCTTGGTTTACTTCCAAGTACATCCCAGAAGACAGTGAATATTACTACTAACCCAACCAAACTTCTCTTGTCACCAACCTGAACTTTTATAAAAAGCAAGAGTATGAAATATTTTAAAAAAATACTGTAGTCGGAACACACAAGAATTAATCACTGGTCTTTGTCCGCTGTCCAAGAGCTACATACATCACCAGGCATACAACAATTAAAAGCTTACAAGAGCTTATCTATACCGATTATATGCAAGCAGTATGTATGAACAAATGAAACCTCAGGATATGAAACATCTGAACTTAGCTAGAGTTCACTGTTTAAACTTTAAACCACTCTACTCCTTACCCATAGCATCTGATTGGATCGTTGCAGCCTTTCTCGGTAGACTGTCTAAAACCAAAACGTCCTCCCTTGGCAAGGTACTGTTGGTGGTATTCCTCTGCTCTGTAGAACTTCTTGGCAGGCAGAATCTCGGTAACAATCTTCCTGTTCATAACCTTCTGCTGTCGTTCCAGAGACTCCCTGGCAATTTGCTCCTGCTCGGGTGTATAGAAGTATATTCCAGATCTGTACTGAGTCCCCACATCACCTCCCTGCCCATTGTGGATTATCAGGCTATGAATAAATGATCATTGAGCCGAAGCAAATAAAACACAAGGTGGTCAAAATACAGAGTCATCATTTCATGTCTATTAACTGCTAGTCTGCTACCAGTACAACAACTGCCAAAGAAATCTAACAAGATGGTATCATGAAAGACTACCCGGTTCACCTAAGCGGCTGCTCTCGATTTCTGTCATTGATGATAGAATCTTAACCAGATAAATTAGCACAAAAATCTGGGTCTGCCACTTGAATATTCTATTCGTATTATCCTCCTCAACTCCACTTAGTTGATGTTATCTCCTCCTTTAAGTCATGCATTGTCACAATTCACAACGATCAAGTCTTTCATTGTTACTTATTTGCATGTTTACTCAGGGTGGGTCACTCACTGATTTATGATGAACTTATTCAGACCACCTCATTTGGTTTTCCCTCATTTTATCTTCAACTGAAGGCACCCAACATTCGCTCAAGTGGGTTCGTTCTAACTTATCCTTGATAGTTACTAGTGTTAATATTACCACAAAGCTGCCTGAGCACTAACATCTCCACTACCCATATTATAGGTTGAAGTCTATTTGGAATCCAACATTTACTGCCCTATTCTATAACTAAGACATAAAACTTCCCCTTCCATTTGAAGGTGCATAGAAGTTCTATCTAGTAATGAAGTTACTCTTTTGAAACAAATTTGCAAAAGAGCCTTTGGCAAGACCAGTGATATTCAAGTGAGGCCATCTAAGGAAAGAGAGTTTGGTCATCATGAAGGCAGCTGTTAGAACATGTTAATGCTATGAGGCAGCAACAATTAATCGGCTGAACCACACTTAGAGACAAAAATAAATCTTAAATACCATCCAGCACACCTAACCCCTGTGTCAGTTCAAGGCATGTTACTTATAGAAAGAACAAGGACACACATAATTTAACAAGGTATTGAACTTCAACTTATACACAGAACAAGAAGAAGAAAAAAGAGAAATAGGAAAGCTCTTCTAATTTTGAAATTCTTCAATGAAGTAAAACCTCAAAAACATAGTAACTTAAAAAGAAACAAATATTTCCTTGTAATGCAAGGGAATTTAACATTTTTACAGTATAACTTAGTATTGCAAATGGGATCAACAAAATAGAATGACAAGAACCCACCAATTCTGTTCTGACGCAGTTGACTACAGTGACCTGGGAACCAGGAGCTTTTAGAATTCCATCTCATAAATATTTGAAAAATCCCCAACATACGAATAGTCTAGCTTCCTCAAAGCCTGATAAACAGGCAATTGAATATACTAAATTCACCCGTCTAGTAGAAGATGAATAGGTATTTCCCGTAAATAATGATATCCATCTAATGATCATAATGACCCATTAAATACGCACTCACAAGTATTGTCCAAGTAGTTGAGTGCAGTCATTACCCGTCCTATTCAAAGACAAATTTTGAAGGAATCAAATACATTTTCATTTACTTGCTCGATCATTTTGATAGACTCCACTTGGAGTTGTACACGTATTTGGTGAAGTAGGTGAAACCAATCGGTGTTGAAAAGAATCTTGACATGGAACACAATTATAGGGACAAACGAAAGGAAAGATGATACAGAAAACCGATGCAATTAATGAGCCTGAAGACTGTTCTCAGCAAAACAGACACATAAGTCACCACATAATCTATTTTCTCCTCCGGCTCAAAGTGAGACCTTTGCTCTCCACTTTGAGTTACGTAGGTGCAGAAGAGAACTTCCAGTGTCAATCAAAATCAGGGAACAAAAATTGGATTTTTTTTATCAGCACAAAAACTGGACTTGCATCGAAAGGTTTGGCAGTTTGGCTTGGTGTTACACAATGATCAATACTTACTCACCAACAAGACAAACAAGACCAGTCTAGTCAAAGCTAGTTTAGTTTGCAACATAAGAGACTATATTAACATCATGCACACCAGGTAACAATGTCACAGATTTCTAGAATGACAACTTCGCAAGATAATGCATCTACTGAGAACATCTTTCTACTATTATAATCAACTCCAATGAACCCTCACATCCACCAAGGTCCGCAGATTACCAGAGAGCTTGAAACAAATTCATCATCTACCTCGGAAAATGGCACGTCCAGAAGAAAATAAAGAAAAGGACAACAAACCAAATCCTTAATTCCTTATCAATCTCGCGCACCAGCTCAAAGCACCCAAATTCAGCCATATATACAGAAAATGATCAAACATATACACATCAGTCATCACAATCCCCAACACCAAACAACAAGCCAGAGAAAACACCCCATCTCTACAAAGGAATCAAAATTCACAACACACAATTCACAACTGAATCAAGCAAAACAGTAAATACCTCCAGTTTCAAACAATTCAACTAAACCCATCAAACACAAAATCCCAATACACACATTCATGAAGAAACAAAAACCCAGAAATTCACCTGCCGATTGAGCGTAGTAGGATCATGCTTACTCCAGAACACATCAAGCAGTGACTCAAAACCACACTCCTTGGGATCATACTGCACCCTCACCACCTCCGAGTGGTTGGTGGTTCCAGTACAAATATCCTCATAAGTCGGATTATCCATAAAACCCTGAGAATACCCAACCTCCGTCTTGGTGACTCCAGGAACCCTCTGGAAGGCGAGCTCGACGCCCCAGAAACAGCCCGCTCCGAACTGGGCGAAGAGCTGACCCGGCGCCGGCAGGTCCTCGTCCGGACCCTGCGCGGCGGAGGAGGAGTCCATGCTCGCCTCCGAGGGCTTCGACCCAAACCCGAGCTTGTTCAGTATGTTCATCGGAGCTTTGAAGACGGAGAAGGACCTGGAGAGAGACCTGCGGCGTCTGGAGAGAGAGAGGGAGGGTCTAGAGAGAGAGGAGGAGATGAGGAGGTGAGAAGAGGAAGAGGAAGTGGCTATGGCTATGGCTGTGGCCTTCATCTTCTCTTTTGAGCTGAGCTCAGACTCAGATTGCGTGTGTGTGTGGAAGTTACAGGTAAAATTACTTTTTTTATTCTTTCTAGATTTTTCTGTTTCTTTTATTATTTATTAATTAATGGAATTTTGTGGCTGTCCACCACACACACACGGTGTTTTTTTCTCCTGAAAATAAAATTTTGGTTTAAATATTTCGAACATTATCTTAGTTTATTTTTCAGATTTATTATGCACTCCTTTTTTTATTTATAAAATTGGGTGGACGGAGACAGGTATATGAAATAATGATAGGACGTACACCAACTCAAATGCACCCAGTTTAAGTATATGCCTAAATGGGTCTGAATATTGTTGTCAAAGAAAATGGACTGGATGAGAGTTTTATTGAAGCTCATGTTCAACGTTTATGGAGGGTGAGGTAATATCAAGATCAGCATTGGGCTGTGAGGTTTTTATGAATTAGGACGCGCCGAGAAACCCATGAATGAGTGATTATCATATACCCATCGTGAGAAATGTTTTAGGAGTAGTGCTCGCTGAGGTGCATAAGTTCAGATGAGAGGATGCCTCCCGAGGAAGGTGGATTAGTGGCCTGATTTTTTATTGTTTTGTTTTGTCGTTCTTGTTGGTTATGTAGCTTTCGCGTTTTGTTTTTAGTGTGTTCAGCGATTGTCGATGTGTCCGACTTGTTCAGTTGGTTTAGTGTTTTATTAGTTTCGGTTGTCGGTGTGTCCGACATAGTTGCATGGAGGTGTCTATAGAGGTAGGGTGTCTTAAAACTGTCTTTTACTGTTTATTTGTAAACTATACACGGCTGATACTCGATCTTCAGGTGCGGAGTTTTATCCGTCTCGTGATTTCATGAATGAACTTTAATTTGCTTTAAAAAAAAATATGGTGTTTAAATGGTAACTAGGATTTTAAATAGTTGTACTATGATTCTTATTTTATATTGGCTCAATTGTCGTGAATTTGTTCAGTAAAATTATTATGTTACAATTGGTTAAACTTGGTCTTTGCTTACTCTTTGACTTGAAACGAGTATTCAAAATTCACCTTAATATTTTAGTGGGGTTGAGTTAGGTAATTAGGAATAGTAATGTAATATTGGTAAAAATTATATTACAAGTAAAAATTACTGACTTATTAAAAAAGGAATATTAAGATAGTATGACATACACTTTGATTGGAACCAATTGAATCCACTTTTATGCAAATACTCGTTCACAAGGTGTATTTAATCTAAAGTTATTAATTTTAATTAGACATACAATATGATCCGAGTTTGATTCTTATGTATTTCTCAATCCCCTTGGATATGGAAAATACCCATTCATCGGTACTAACATAACTGATTAGGTTAAATTATAATTCTCATTAGGGTTAAGACTTATTTGAGTTAGCTCATTGGAATTCGATTATTATTAAATTTTCTTATTTTATCTGTACGAGGGGATCCCTATTACCTCTATAAACAAAAGTCTTTTGTATCAATATCACAACATCAATCATCAATAATAGTACTCTTATTATTAAACTAACTATGCAATTAGATGTTTAAAAAATAAAACTAAAAATACATTTTAAATTATTATCTTTAAATTGAGGACGGATATTCCCATCCGGCCCAACCTAAAAATGCATGTTATATTTCTTAACCTCCAATTTGATTATTGTATTTACGAGTTGGCCATGTATGCTTCTTGGTCTTATACGATGGTTCAAAGTTCAACCCGATATTTAAGTGAGTGAGTTTAAAAGTAGTTAATTTAAAGTTATTGTAATTGAATTTGAATTAATTTGATCTCACTATTAAACACAACCCCATTCAAATGAAAAAATAGACTGGCAAAACTGTGTGTTTAATATTATTATTTATCTAGCCGAATATAAATTTACAATATTTTTCGAGCTTAACGTTTTGATCATAAGTCAATTAATATTTTTCTCATATGAATAGAGTTTATAAAATCTTAATTTGAAACAGAACATCCAACCATATTATACAGTGCGTGATGTAACAATAAAATTGACATCATACAAAAATGAAAATTAATTTAGTTTTAATTTAATATGAAATCTTAAGCTAAATTAAATAAATCTAATTAAGCTTAAACCAAACCCACGAGTATTGGTGAAAACAACGTATTTATCTTTCATTTTTGTGGTCCAAATAAACAAATTTTATAAAAACGAAGGTAAGAGAATAAATAAAGCTTTGACCAGCCATGGCCGGCGGTCGCGTGAAGCCCAAGCGCCGGAATCTCTCAGCTGCTTTCTCTTTCTGGGTACATATTCTCTCTCTTCTTCTTTTTTTCTCCATATTTTTACAGAGAGAGAGAGAGACAGACAGACAGAGCTTCTCTGTTACTTATTATATCCTTTTTATTTTCACTGTTTCTGAGCCTTTCACTTTCATCTCTCAATTTGTACGATTCCAATCTCACCAATCACAGTGCTTAACCTCTTTCTCTCTCCTCGTTTACCCATTAATCTCTCTCTCTCAGCCCTGTCTCTGTCTCTTTGCTCTGTGTGTGTTGTTCTGGTTTCTGGGTTCTGCGATTCCGGCGACTACCCAGTTTGTGAAGCTCAAATTTGGTCTGTTGGGTTGTGAAAAATGCCTATGGAGCCTGGACTTGATGAGCCCGGTGACCAGTTTCCGATCGGGATGCGAGTTCTCGCCGTTGACGATGACCCCACCTGCCTCAGGGTCCTCGAGACTCTGCTCACTCGCTGCCAGTACCGCGGTGAGTTTTCTGGGAACTGGGCTTTGCTATTTGGGGCTTTGTGTTGAGGAATTTGGTCTTGATTTTGTGTTTGTTTGTGTGATTTTGCTGCTTCTGTGGAATTCTTGTTTGTTCGTTTCCTGTGTGATTGTAGAGATGTGTGATTTGGGGTTCTTTTTCTTGATGGGTTTTTTCTTCTTCCTGATTTTCTGATTGGGATTTGGGACTTGATGTGATTTAGATTCTCTCAATTTGTATATGGATTGTGTTGTTTACTGTATCACAAATCTTATGTGTTTGTGTTCATGTTAATGGATCTGAAGATGTAATCTTATGTGTTGAGTTCAATTTTGTTTCGGCTGCTTCATAGGAATTGCAAAGTGATTTATGAGGCATTTGTGTATAGTATTTGTGTTTTTCTGAATGATCATTATGAGATTTTTGTTGTGTTGTGATTTCATTGATTGGTTCTTGTTGTACTCATTGTTGGGTATTGGTTTTTGCAGTTAGAACTACCAATCAAGCAACCACAGCTCTGAAGATGCTGAGGAAAAACAAGTTTGACCTTGTTATCAGTGATGTTCACATGCCGGACATGGACGGTTTCAAGTTGCTTGAGCTTGTTGGTCTCGAAATGGACCTACCCGTAATCAGTAAGCTCGGTTGTCTTTCTATTTTCTTTTCATGGTGGCATTTTCATTCAGCTGTATTGAGGTTCAAGATATTGGTTTGGAGAGAACTTGTTGTGAAGGTTTTTTTGATTTAGTTCTGATATCATGCTATTGTGTTCACAGTGTTATCGGCTAATGGAGATCCCAAACTCGTGATGAAGGGGATTGACCATGGTGCTTGTGATTACTTGCTGAAACCCATTCGAATCGAGGAGCTCAAGAACATTTGGCAGCATGTTATTAGAAAAAAGAAGTATGATCCCAAGGATCGGAATGGTTCTGGTAACCAAGAAAGGAATCAGCACGGGGGTGGTGGCGAGGGGCAGTTTTCTGGAAATGCTGATCCAAATGAAAATTCCAACAGAAAGCGGAAGGACCAGGATGATGATGACGAGAATGATGAAAATGAGAATGATGACCCGTCAGCGCAGAAGAAGCCTCGGGTTGTTTGGTCTGTGGACCTCCACCGCAAGTTTGTTGTAGCTGTTAATCAGCTAGGCCTTGACAGTATGTTCTTCATCCCTCATCATGGTTTCCGTAACTTTTCATGATGAATTTCAAGATATATTCATCATTTGGGACATATTGTTGAATTCTTCCTTAGCTTGTTCATTGCATTTCTGTACAGTTATTTTGTTTTTGATGCAGAGGCTGTTCCCAAAAAGATTCTTGATTTGATGAATGTGGAAAAGCTTTCTAGGGAAAATGTGGCAAGCCATCTACAGGTGAAGATTCTTATGCGCTTAGCTGAGTATGATCAGTACTTTTACGTTTGGGAACCTTATTATTGATACCATGGTTACAGAAATACAGGCTTTACCTTAAAAGGATCAGCAATGCAGCAAACCAGCAAGCGAACATGGCGGCTGCACTGGGAAATACGGATCCTAACTATATGCGAGTAGGTTCTATGAACGGAATTGGAAGTTACCATAACCTGGTGGGATCAGGCCAGTTTCAGAATGCATTGTACAATACTTTCCCGTCTAATGGGATGCTTGGTCGGCTGAACACTCCAGCTAGTCTGGGAATGCGTGGCCTTCCTTCTTCAGGAGTGGTTCACATGGGCAACTCTACCAACGATCAGGCTAAATTCCAGCCTGGAGTGTTTCCCGGGAACCACAATGGCAATATACTTCAGGGGATGCCAATGTCATTAGAACTCGATCAACTCCAAAACAACAATGGTGTCACCATCGGGGGCCTGTCCAATGCTATCGATGACATGACGATTTTCCCTGTGTCCAGTGGCTTCCCAGATGCCAAAGTAACAACACTTGGTAGCTCGGGTAATCCTCTTCTTGGAGTCCCGAGCAACTCCTTGATGGTAAAAGGACACCATCCAGAGTCTCAGGGTGGGAGAAGTTTCGGTAACCAATCATCCATCAGCGTGGCCTCTCTGAACTCGGACTTGAATTCCCATATCCCGGATCATGGTAGATGTACCAGCAACTGGTCGAATGCTGCTCAATCGAATTCTTTTCCATTGAGTGAGAGCTTTCAGCATCCTACTAACTCGAGAGACAAGGTGTCCACGATGACCTTGCCAATCGGGACTAATTCTTCTGGCGCCTTTTCCGCTTCCACCCAAATGCAGTACCGGAGAACAGATCTACAACAAGGCCAAGCGGCCCCCAACATTAATGTCAGGCAAAACATCGGCAATGCCTCGCCACAAGTGTTTGATTTTTATAAGCAGGAAGCTGCTGCTTACAGGCCAAATTATGTGGGTAGCTCAATGAGCTCTGTGGCCCCGGTTAATGGCAGTTTAGATTGCTCGTTGAGCCAGAGCTTGGATCTCCAGAACACGAGTTATGGTGGACTCGAAATATCAATGCAGTTGCATGAAGGGTACCTCATGGGACAACAGAAGCTGCAGGGAGGCTTCGTTTCTAGTAACTTCGGGTCCTTGGAAGATCTAGCGACTGCAATGCTGGGACAGGTAAGACCGTCGTCTCATCTTAATATATATTTCAATTGTTGTCAAGATGTTTTTTCTTTAATATAGTACCTACAAGTGTGATATTAACATGATATGTTTTAGAGGAGTCTCTATTATCAAAACTCTGATCTGTTGACTAAATTGTTGTGTTGCTTGAACAATAAGCTATTTTGACAAACTTTTATTAAAATAATCTGTAATCTGGTGTACCAAGTACCTTGGCATGAAAATATTTTTGGATAGCCGGCTGAGGGACTTTCCAATATAGCATGGTTTGATCTACCTTTGCATGTATCATCTATCATAATTTAGATCTAATTTGTACATGAACATTTTGTTATTTTTGGATTTCCATTCTGTCTATATCGAAATAGTAGAGCTGATCCCAAATTTAGCGCTTTAGAGCTTCCAAGATCGTCTTTTTTGTTTTCCTCTTGTCAAGAATCTAAACAACATGATTTTGGTAACGCAGGATCAAGATAGTTATGTGAAACCAAACGGAGACTTTGGATCCGGTATTTATCCTCCCAGAACATGCCCGTGAAAAGAAGAAATTTGCTGCACTCGCCTTCTTTTTTCCAGTTGACTAGTTTATTTTGATGATGTTTCATTACTTTTTTTCTGTTCTATGTTTAGCACATTGTTGAACAAGAGTAGCATTGCATAAAAGTCTCCCGGTGCCACTGTAAAAAAACTGTGTATTGAGTTCATTTCTTTAGGATCTGTAAGAAACTTAAGATTTGAATTCTCATTCATGAATCCAAAAACCAGCAGGCTTCTCTGTTTTCATGCACAAAACACACACACAACAAGCACATGTATTTATATATATAGGATTCTGAAACCAAATCCAACAGCAAAATTCAACATCATATATATATATATAAAAGCTTGGACTGTTATTTTCTTTTATCAGCATTAACCGCAGGTGTGAGGATTGAGGCTTCAGCGCAGGTCACCGAAGAAATGCTGTGAAAAGGCGTCTAGGGTATGAGGGAGAAGCCCGATCCTGACGTCAACGCCCTTGTGATCGTCAGGATTCTGCATGAGGTAGGCGACCTGGGGGACGGGGGTGGCGAGAGGGGTGGCGCAGGCGGCGTTTGGGAGGAAGGGGAGGGAGTGGAAGGGGATGCGGTCCAGTCAGAGACAAGGGTGAGCTCCTGCAGGGGAGGGAGGGCGGCGGGAGGAAGCCCGTCGAGGGAGGATATGTAGGAGGCGACGTAGGCGCCGGTGACGGAGTTCTTGGCCTGCCGGATATGGTGGATGATGGATTGGTGGGTGGCGGATTGGAGGGCTCCGGCGGTGAGGCAGGCGGAGGTGAGGACGTAGGCGTTGCCGCTGAAGCCTTGGGGGAGAGGTGGGGTGGTTTTGGCTCTTGTGTCCATGGGGAATTGGAGGCACACTAGTCTCTCTTTGTTTAGTCCTTGCGCTTTGGTTCTTGCCTGTAAAATGAATTCATCATGCATGTGTAGCAATACTAGCAAATGTAGGATGCCAATAAAAAGAGGTAAAAGAATCTGAACCCGACGGGGATTCAGCTATTTGATGAGTAGGAGATAGAGATTACTAAACTTGAACGTCGTGAATATAATTTCTTCAATCTTGACGAAGTAGGGAATAAAGATCACTAAATCCTCCCTAAACTACTCTCCTTGTCGTCCTTATTTCTCACCCTCGCTTCAATTGGGTTGGGTGGGGGAATATTTAAGGATCGGGTCATCAGAGAAATATATTATATATTATTTCAATTACAATACATTTTGAATAAAAATGGAACATGTACTCTGAGAGATAGGGACGGAACACGAAAAACCGATTTCTCCTCCCATTGAAGACACGCTGTAAATGATTTGGTCCCCTTCCTTTAGCTTGAAAGCCGGAAGCCGAAG
>JAYMTQ010000270.1:0-19755 GCA_036897385.1 Geranium incanum | reverse complement strand
ACCTCCGCCTCCACACCAGAGGAGTAATCACCACCACGGTGGTGGTGGTAGTGGAGGCAGCAAGAGTGGTGGCAGTTCAAGCAGGGGGAGGAAAAGCAATGATAGGGGCCCCGGGCGAAGGTACAACCCATATTAGTCCTTCGTTTTTTTGAAGGATAAGATATGTCGCTGCCTTGAAACCCAGTAATGGAATATTTGGTATAAGTAGCTTTGGTGCAACCAACATTAGTTGATAAAGATAGATAAAATTTTCCCAATGGTTTCCTCCAAGAATGTCAAATTAACAGAATATTATTTAAGAATTCTGGAAATGCTTGTACCAAAATAGTCCCCCATGATTCCATACATGCTTGTATTTGCAGTCTTCAATCAGCATTTGCTTCTTCTGGTTCATCAAGAAATATTTCTCATGATTTTACCAATTGTAAATCATTGATTATCTTCCGATTCATTCTTCAATTTGATTTAATTCCCGATTAGTTCTGAAGACCTTTTCTTCCCGACTAGCACTTTTTATAACTTCGATTATATAACCTATCACTCCTACTTTCATGTTTGGGGCATGTGAGAGCAAATGAGACGACTAAAATTGCTCAAGCACTATTTGATAAATATTTGGTGTGCATTTATGATGATTGAACACAAAGTTGAGTTTGTTTAATAAATGAGTTCATCTTGAGCTTAAAATACAAAATTTTGTTGTAAGCTTGCAAGCTCTCATTTTTATTTATTTATTATGATTAAAACATAAAGTTTAAACTTTTAATAAATATATATAGCAAACGCTAAATTAATCGAATTCACTCAAGCTAAGTTTAAGCTTGAATATTTTTTTCTAAGCCGAACTCAAGCTTATTGTAGAAGTTCTTTTAAACCCGAATTGAACTCTAGCTAAATATCAACAAAATTAGACTTGATTCAACTTGTGAGGGTTAAGAGTATAGAAGTAAAATTTTATTTGAACATTCACAATCTTATAACAAATAACAATAATATTAAAAAAAAAAAGGGTTACAATGTATCACAAACTATCATATGAGTAGAAACCTAAGAACTAATAGAAGTTGCAAATAGGCTTGCTTACATGTTATCTATAGTTCACCCATTTTTATTGTTTCTCCATTGTTATTGAGGGCTTGTAGGCATAACTTGGTGAATAATTTGCTATAACTCATAGTAAATTATTATACAAGTCACATATGAAATGTAAATTGAAGGTAAATAACATGAAATGCAAAGTAAAATCAATAAAACTCCAAATGATGCATCATAGTAAAATCAAGAAAAGTTGAATTATAAGACACCCATGACACTAATACGGCTTTCATTTGAAACATCTTACCATGAAACAATAAAAGAAATATCAATAAAGCTCATCACTGTGAAACAATTGTCGATCGTGCAGAAACATTACAATGATTTACATGTATAAAGTTCCAATGATACACCATCGTAACTTTATGAAACAACTTCCATGATATTTGTTCATATTTCAGTGAAACCTACACATAAAGCGAAATTACATGCATGGAAAACCACCGCATTATATACAACGATCAATTTAAATTAAAAAATTAAGTTATTTACACATATTGTCACTCACATTATCCATCCATTTCACAATAGGTTGGCTCTCACATATTGGGGCCTTGCGAGCCACCAGGGCCCCTCGCCAAACTCGGACCGCCGCCACAAAGATGTAAATGTCACCGTTTGGATTTTAGGCCGCTAGACCAGTCATAACGCGTCTCTGCTTCAACCTGTTCAAAGTGTCTCGTTACTAATACTTCTCCGCGTGTCTGTCCAAAATTCTAACCGTTAATCTAAATAACAGTTACTTTTATTTGTTTATTGACATATTATAGTAATGATTAATAGTAATATCCATAAATTGTAATTTTGAGTTTTTATTCTGATGGGTCAATACTGATTTGTTTTTCGATCTTATTTTCAAACTGCAATAGGTGCATGCGTAAATTATTTACGACAATCAAACAAACAAGTAGTTACAGCAAAGAGGAACATGTAGAGGCAAAAACTTGTAGTAGGGAATTGGAAAAATGTCTTGTGCATTTAGTGAAAGGCCAAAAATGCATAAGGAATCATATTCAATTGAAATCTCTTTTCTTCATCATAAATGTGTTGGCATTGGAAAAAATTGTTGTTGATTTCATGTATTGATGGTAGAAATATGGCCATTACCCATCATTTATCTCCCACTTGATTGTATTATTTGGTCTCGCAATTTTCAAGTGTTTTGAACGTAGAATTATATATATTTTTCTCATCTTCAAAAGTCTTTACAGCGTGAACTTTTATTCTTTGCATTATTCATATAATCAGACAATTTAAGTCGGTTAAGCGGATGAAGATGAGTTACGGTAAATTTAGACAACTTTTTAAAAATTGATTACACGAGAAAATAAAAGTAAAATGATTTATTCTAACAACTATTTATATCAGTATTTTTATGGATAAAAATGTGACATTACTTTTTTATATAATATATTCATCTATACCTTGTAGAGTATTACATTGTGTGCCAACATATACTTTGTTTTGTTCTTTTCTCATCTTGAAAATTGACTCTCTTCCTTATTGCTTGTAAAAAGAATTCGTTAGTTAAATTAAGTGTAGATTTATATTTGTTTTTTAATATATCAAGTACGGAACAAGTTCCTTGCCCCCGAACGAGAATTTTTATTATGATCTCTAATTTATCGACCCAATAAAGTCCGAGACTGTAGAAGTTGAGGAGCAGAGCTGATTGTAGAGGCTCGAATCCATGATGAGCAAGTGTGAGGTAAATATTAGATAATACATTGCATTCCACAGCTAGAAATCATGACAATGGCCCAAAAGAAGCCTAATTCCTTATAAATCATGACAGTTCTGAACAAGCACATGCTCAGTAGAGATCACCTTCCTTGGGGGTGTGAATCACACAGTCTGAAGTCGGATACGAGACGCATGTCAGGAGATACCCGTCGCTCATCTGGTTGTCGTCAAGGAAGGATCCATCGGACTGGTCCACCGAGCCAGCCACCTTCTGGCCTGCACAAGTTGAGCAGGCGCCCGCCCTGCAGGAGTAGGGCAAGTCAATTCCCGCGTTTTCTGCTGAGTCCAGGATGTAGGCGTCGTCAGGAGCTTCAAACTCGCTCTCCGTGCCATCGGGCGCGACCAGCTTGACCTTGTACACTGCCATGCAGGTCGTTCTGGAGGCGGGCGAGGATTTCAGCTGCCCGAAAGACTTGGAGATGCTGTTGAGAGATACGAGGGATGGTGATGATGGGTTCTTGGCAAATGAGCCGGTTGACGGAGCTTGTGGTGCAAGTGTCATCGCACATTGGGTGGGAAGCCTCATGGTCGCCATTTATCACTGAACAGCACAAAATATTTGTGAGAAAAATAGGGCAATACAAGGCATTAGCTGCAGCTTACGAGACAAGTTCATGAATACGCTACGGATGTCACTGGCTGGTTGACTATTATTTACTATTCGGGTTTTGTAGATAATAGAGAAAAAATGTCTCTTAAGTGTGTAGTTGAGAACCACCAGGAGGAACGCCACAAGGAATCCCTTATAGACATTTAAATCGACTCTTGATCCGGAAAACTAGCCTATTAGGTTCTCTTTATCAGTGACTAGCCTATTAGATCCTGGGTCTAATGTGTATATCAACTCTCTTTATAAATCATACTTATCCGATGTGGGACTTGTACTCACATGTGGAATTTCTAACATAGAAACATTTGAGCCACCAGGGTATTACATTGTGTGGCAACATGTACATGGAATAGGATCAAATGACATATTGTATTGTAAGTTTGTAACAAAGTTCCAGAGCCTCTAAACCAAAAGAGTGAATCACCCTTAAGCCAAATACAAGGTAGTTCATCATATGCCAAAGTCTAAAGGGAATGGAAACAAGCGATGACCCACCTATCAGTCTCCAAGGTTTGAGAAGAATAAAGCTAATGGCTCTCTGCTCTTCACTCACGCCTCCATTATCTAAGTATCTACAATCTCAATGCAAGAACTCTAGCACAATCAAGCAAAATTTCAATGAACCTAAGTGGCTCTTGAAGCAATGAGTAGAGTCAACCTAAACTAAAAAAGAGACAATTTTCCTTAATTCAACAGTGCAGTTCATTTTATTGCAAAGCAATGGAACAAAATGATTCATTTCTACAAGTCATTAAATCAGAAATGACCCAAACCCAAACAATTCCACAGACAAAAATACAAACAAAAGTGGTCCAAAACAAGTGCTCTCCTGAATCTGTAAAACATCAACATCTCTGAAAACAACCAAAAAATTAATCACAACCAAGCTTCATCAAATTCAAAACAGTAACCATAGAGCAAAATTCTTCAAAGCACAAAGCTCTAATTTTGAGACAATTTCATAGCCCTATTCAGATGACAAAGTTTTAGATCACAACCACAAGGCTCTGACTCTAAATTCTCACAGACCCACTTCCAAAACAGCTGTTTTGCAGTGAATAAGACCCCCAAAAACTGCAACAGAACATATACAAAGAGCAGAGAGAAAGGGTAGAGATCTGACCGTGGACTTCACAAGAACTGTGGAGAGATCTCAACGAGGGTTATGAGGGATTCAATTGATGGTTTTGAGTTTGTTTGGCTCTTATTTATAGGAGAGAGAGAGAGAGAGGTATCAACTTGAAAGGTGGCTCTGAGATTTTATTTTATACTTGGCAAAACCCATTTTTGACTCTCCTTACTTTTTCTTAATTCTACAAATGGAGATTTTATTTCTCAATTTCATTTTATACACAAAAAAATTTAAACTGTTTGATGAATCATGAATCATACGAAAAAAATCGACCCAATTATTTGCATGTAGTTATTACCATTGTTTTAAAAAAAATGATACGTGTTAGTTGGACGGAAAGTAATTTCTCAAAACTAATTAAAAATTAATTCAAAAATAAAATAAATTCAAAAATTAATCAAAAATTAACAAAAGATTAATCAACAATGTAGGACTAGTCGAGTATGTCAATATTTTTAGAACATTGATTATTAACGTACATGAATAAAAAATGTATTTGAATTAATTTATAAAATTCAAGTACATGAATTATTTGTTAATATTTATTTATGGGCAAGTCTAATTTGAATAGTAACTGAATTTACTTTAAATAATATATTTTGACCAACCAATCAAACTATGATGATATATTTATTAAATAAAAGTTGAGGTATATAGCTGTTAAAATCTTATTTGAGTGGAATAATGAATATGGTGGAAGGGAAGGTGAAGGAAAAAAGTACTTAACAATCAAAGGAAAGTGTAAGGTCAAAATAATAGTTTGGTGGATTTAGAAGTCAAATCCTAAATATGATTATTGATTTAAATTTTGTCCTGTGCTGTAAACACCATAATAGTTATGTAATGCTTAGGGTCCATGGAGAGCCACTGGCTCTTTATTAAAACCATAAGCTATTTCATTTCTAATGTGATTAATATTATTGAGTTATTGGATATACAAATTACATGTCCTTTCAAACCAGCTTAAGGTCAGAGTCAGACCCAAATTGCTTTCCTTTGCCTTATGCAGATTAGCCAATTAATTGAGACTCGACCCAGTTGGGGAAATATAAAGCTACGGTTTAAAAAATGATTCACAGTGAAGTGTTCTAAAACATCGTTAAACGTTGGTCGGGCAAAAAAATCTTTATAGAGACTAATTGAAAATTAGTTGAGAATAAATCAAATTGAATTAATAAATAATTACAGAGAATTAATAAAAAATTAATCAAACAAGTCGAAAATTTCAAAACACTGTTTGACAATAACACGACCGATGGAATACCAATTTCAAACCGGTACTTAACATGCAAAGTCATGCCGTGGCAAATCAATGATATTTGGGGGTATAATTGTAGTTGAAAAAAAACGGACAACTAACATTTTACATTTATAGGTGATTTACAAATAATTCGTACAAATCATTTTGTTAAAAAGTTTTCATGGCTATTTGCTAGTTCATTTACTTATTTTCTAGTCTAGCAATGCTTAAAATAAATCATACCTCAGCAATAGATTACAAGATTTTTTTAACTAAAAAGGTGAAATAAAAATTACTATCTTGTCATGTATATTTCTGATACCATATCGCAATGAAAAATATAATATGATATTCATAGAGCCTGCACATTTGTTCATATCTCATCAATCAAAGTTCAACTTGTCTCCAACAGATGGGAATAGTAACTTAAAATTACCAAAAAATTCGGTCATCTCCAACAAAAAAGTTCCATCCAGACAGTTAAATTGTATGATATGAATTTAGCATAAGCTACGGTAATGTTCCCATATTCCCATAGTACGACAAACTTGCAAAAATGACACCTTAAAAGATACGATAAACAGTACCCATGGTACTCTTCAAATACAAGCACCTCACCTGTTGAAAAGAACAATGATATTAGACTGGTTATATCGCAAGCTATAATCGAGAAAAAATTTACATGTACTAGTAGCCCTGTGTTGTTGATTATTTCTTTAAAATTATAAGCAGAATGGATGAAAAAAGACATTCATAAAGAGTAGAACCAAAAACTATCACAAGAACTAAAAACTATCAAAGACTTACGTTCTGCCAGTTCTTTTTCAGCAAAGAAACAAGGAAGTTGACACTCATTTGAACGTTCTGGAAAATCTGCTTCTCTTCCATGCCCAGGTTCCCAACAGCAACACCCATGCAAAGCACCTTCTTCAACTGGAACTTAACCATAGCCTTGGTCTCGTTCACTTTAGACTCAAGGGTTTCTTGGTGAGTGACAAGAGTTGGGAATTTACCTGCAAGCCAATGTAAAGTAAGACACAATAGAACAAATCCAACAGTTAACTAACATCAATGACACAAGGTTCTAAAACAAAGGATTAAGGAGAACTTGGGGAGAAATTGATAAAACCCATTCCTCATGAAATCAATATTATATATTCATATATAATAATTCATGAAAGACAAAAACAACAATATTCTAGTAAAATAAGATACCTTGAAATAACTTAACGAGTTAAAACAAAAACACCAATTATAAAATAGTTTCAGAGCTTATGCTAAATAAAATTGACCAGCTTTGATCGTTGATCGGGTGAGATCAATAATAAAACTGAACCGCCAAGAGCAAGTTTTAAAACTAGGTTCAAACTTAGTCAACTTAGTTCGGGGATCTTAGAACAATAGAACATTGATGACACATATCTGACATGATAGACAACAGAAAAAAACATTACTAACTTCACATAGCCAATTACTTTAGAACATTATTGGCACTCAAGGGCAACAATAAAGCAGTCAGGCGGAACTTAAATTCAATAAACTTGCCTGCCTTGTTGAGACCAGGCCCTAAGAGACGAGGGATCTGCTTAATAACAGCCTCGGATGCTAAAAAAGCATGGTATTTCTTGGCCAGTTTCTTCACCAACTTCTTGTTCTTGTTGAGCTTCTTCAATGCTTCAACATCCATATAAGGCAGCCCAATTCTCTCTGCCTACTCAAATATCGAATAAAGTAAACAAACATTAAAAGACTTGATACATTGAAAAAAACAGGAAATGGCGTAATCATGTGTGTGCTTCACCAAATTCAGACAAAGTATATCATGCATATTATACAAATAAAAATAGACTACGTACATTAACTCTGGTGTGAAAAGCACAAAAAAGTGTGGCTATACGATAACGAATAAAAACAAAATATTTATTTATACATACATTCAAACATTTCAAAGAAAGTGAAATAGAGAGAATAAACACAATGATAAAGTTGTTCTGTAAACAGAAAAGGAAATTATTGGAATGGTTGATGATGCAATTCGAAGCACACTGTGATTAACAGATAAGCTAGGAAAATTTCAGTACCTCTTCGACATGCTGAGCATCTCCAAGCATGCAAACCTTCATCTTGGGGCGGGGAATGTGTGGCAGCTTCACAGACCCACTGAAACGCTTATCCTTTTGAGGATCATAGTTCTTCAGACCGATCTGGAGTTCAATGGTCTCCACAAACTTTCGTGGCTTCTTCTCTTTAGAATCAACCACGATACTGGCAATGGCCTCTCTAACTGCTTCACTCTGAAGCTTACTGTATACAATAAAAAACATTTGAGTCAAAACATACATGCAAGAAAAAATCAACTTCTAAACAGATCTAATGTAATTAAAACAACAAATAGAGATGAAAAAAAAAGCATGGAACTCCCAATATCATATGGATTCACAACAGTCAATACAACACAGTGTAGTTAATTAACCAATAACAGTTCATGGAAACAAATTACTAATCTTTCTAATGGCAAATCCAAATGCTACTTACTGAAAACACAGATACCAAAATAATATATATATTGAAACAGATCCAATGGCAATTCAAATGTCAAAATTTGAACAAGAACAGGTAAAAATACCTCATTCCTTGTACCGATCCTCTGAAACTCCAATCCTACAAGCACAGGCACTGAATCAATAATCAAGACAAAAAATCGAAAATTTTCGTATGGTTTTTGGAAAACAAACAGGTTTGATAGGAAAAAATTACCAGAGAGAATGAGAGAGAAAGAGAGTTTCGAGCGGCTGTGAGTGTAATTTATATGAGAAGCTCAATGATAAACCCTAATTAGAATGGGCCTCTAAAGCCCAATTTATCTGATCCTTTGCTTGGCCCACCTTATTATTTTTGGGCCCACAATAGAGACCATTTTATTAGAAAGGCAGATGCATAACCTTCTTAGTCCGAGTGAATGCTGTCCCGAGAATATTGTAAGAATCTCCCACATGTCTTGTTTTTTTTTTTTTGAAGAAAATCGAATTTTATTTAAGGAAGAACAACTAACCCGACATCAAGCCGGACAGCCGAAGCTATAATTGATGGGACATACCACTTATCATAATTCCAGCTACTGTTAGTTAACGCAAATTTGACCAATTCGTGAGCCACTTTATTACAAGATCTATGAGCATAAGATAAAGAGACATTAAACTCTGGAGCTGAAAGGAAACGCTTATATTATTTGTACAAAACACAATTGTTTTCAGATCTTTGAATCGCTTTTACTAAAATATACTAATTTTGCTTGATTCCACCCTAATTAAGATAGCTTTAACATATTGTGCATATACAAGAAAACCAAATCTAGATTCTTTGGTTTCAAGCTGTAATAAAGTGGAGCAATATTCAAATAAGTAAAATATATGAGGGAATAGAATGTCTTTAATTAATGTTTTTTCCACATTACGTACCTATTGAGAATTCTTCTTTCTAGGGCAATGGATGTTCCTCAGTTTAAAAACAAATTTAATATTTGAATACTTGTTTAAAAAAATTTCTAGATTAATATATGTCTCAAGATAAGTATCTAATTTGTAAATAATTATACATTATATTGATAACAATTTTCCGAAAATTAGTAGTAATAATTACGTTCAACGCAGGAAAATAATATTAAACAAATATCGAAAATTAAAATTCATTCTTTAAAAAAATCATATAACATTCAAGTATACCGCTTATTTGAGTTTGACTCACCGGTTAAAGGATTAATCAAAATCAGAGTTCGAGTCTAAGCGTAATATTCAAAGTGAGAGGATTGTCTCTCCTGATTTGATTTAATGAAGTGCTTCATTTTTTCTCAAGAAAAAATTCTATTTTTCTTTGTAAACATCATTAAAAATATATACCCATTTTTCTAAACATAAAATCATTTTCCCATATCTTACTTAAGATATTAAAATGTTGATAACATTCTAATAATCAATATAGTTCCTAAGGAGACACCGCAATGGATTGTGCCTCACACTGTTAGTAAGGAGGTCTGAGTTTCGAACCCCGTTGTGCACAAGATGAAAAATGATATATATATATATATATTGGCTAATTAATTATTGCTCTTCAATTTGATATATTTTTCCTATATATCGCGATCCATAGCCCGTGGAATGTAACATCAAAATGTAGCAATCACATGAATCCACATTCATTGTGTAGACATGCAATTTCTTATACTCCATTCAAATTAAATCACAACTTAACCCTTAATTTTAAAGCTTCATAATACAAAATCAGTAAGAAATTCATATGATTTATTTCATGTGGCTGAGCATTGTTCCCCTCGGGTCCTCAATTCCAAATGTGATATTATGATTTATGATTACATTAAAGTTTAATAATTTAAATGTAAACCACCAATTGAATTTTTTCTTCAACCACTTCAACTACTTTTTTTTTTCTTAACGTACTCATCCGTACGAAAATTATCAAATTTTAATAAAATGTTATATTCAAATATTTGAATGCATAATTGAGAGCTGATATATATTTTATTTGGTACAAGGACAATTGGACAAAATATTTGATACTAAAAAAACAATCAGTTAAATATGAAGCGAAAAGTAAGAATACGATATTTATAAAGTCTTGATGATAGTGTGTCGACTTTATATTATTGAGAGAGATAATTTACAGAATTATCAAGTATTTCAACTGAATAATACATAGAAATAAAAACTTAATCTAACACAAAAAGTCTAATGTTAGACCTAAACATTACATCAATAAAGATCGAACATAAAATACCTTTGTTGAAGACTTTTCTGCCCGCAGAACCTTATAATGAACACTCGATTTCAAATATCATGACTAATCCTAATAATTTCAAATTTGATTTAACACATATCTGTCGTCAATATATTCATATTATTTCAAATAAGGACATTTTATCATGCCCTCTTTCAATAGACAAAATTAAAGTTAATAAATGTAAATTAAATAAGTCAATGGCAATACACTATTTGATGATAATCACAAACACCAAATACATGCTCACCACTAACCCACCCACAACCATAAATCCACACCCAAATCGAACGGCTCCAGTCGCACCACCTGTCACAACTCCCACGTGTACACGCCACTTGTAACACTTTAACCAAAAAAAAGGAAAGAAGAAGCACAAACAATCTATGAAAACCAAGTGACCTTCTCATCATATTGTGACCCATTTTGTAGCATTTAATGACAAAAACAGACCAAAAATAAAGATCACGAGACGCTCCTGAAAATCTCTCAACGTTCCTCTCTTTTCCTCTCAAAAAAATTTAAATTTTCTCATTTTTTATAAATTATTATTTTCGTTTCTTCAGCTACGAAACACCAAAGCCTCTGTTTTTGGATTTTCTCATAAAACTGTGATATGTGTTTCCTCTGATTTTCTGGGTTTTCTTCGATTAGGAGATTTTTTTTGATTAATTCATAAAACCCATAAATAATTATTCGTTTTTAAAATTATTTTTTCGTTTCTTCAGCACTGAAACAAGAATGCCACTGTTTTTGGTTTTTCCTCATAAAATCGTGATATGGGTTTTGTCTGATTTTTCTGGTTTTCTTTGATCCTGGAGTTTTTTTTGATTAATTCATAAAATACCCATAAAAGGTTCTTCGTTTTTAAAATTATTTTTTCGTTTCTTCAGCTATGAAACAAGAATGCCTCTATTTTTGGGTTTTCTCATAAAACTATGATATGGGTTTTGCCTGATTTTCAGGGTTTTCTTCGATTCGGAATAAATTAATTTTTTTAATCAATTCATGCAAACCCATAAGAAAATTCCCCGGTTCAGAGCAAATGTCTCTGAACCACTTCACGCACTTCCTGAAATCGAATCACACATCCAGTGGAAGGTCAAATCCGTAATTTTTTGACAAATTCAGAGACCCAATTCAATAAAGAGACGAAATTCACCAGTTAAAAATGGCGGGCTCTTGTTTCTACGGGTTCAGGGTCCGGCGGTGGAGGGGCAAGCCGGGTCCGGTCCGGCCGGGTTCGACTCGGTCCGGGTCGAGCTCGGATGTGGAGAGCATGGAGAGGAAGCGGTTCGACAGCTTGGAGTCGTGGTCGATGATCCTGGAGTCGGAGAACGTGGAGAGCTGGGAGGCGTCGGATCGGGAGGAGTGGACGGCGGATCTGTCGCAGCTGTTCATTGGGAACAAGTTCGCGTCTGGGGCCCACAGCCGGATTTACCGGGGGATCTACAAGCAGAGGGCCGTGGCGGTTAAGATGGTTCGGGTCCCGAACCAGAGGGAGGAGACAAGAACCTTGTTGGAACAGCAGTTCAAGTCCGAGGTTGACTTGCTGTCGCGCCTCTTGCATCCCAACATCGTCCAGGTACAAAATGAAATTTAATTTTGTTTTTAAAAAATTTATGCATGTTTTGATTCTTATTCCTGAAAATTTTGAGACTAATTAATTGCAAATGTCAACAACTATAATTTTGAGGAGCTGCTCGAACTTTGATTAGTTAAGTATTCGGTTTGCAACCTTTATTATTGAGTTTGAGCCAAATTCAAGCACATGATAGTTCGTTTAGTAAATGAATCAGGCTCGAGTCTAGGGTATTTGTAAATGAGTTGGTTGAGTTTGATGTGTTAAATATTCGGTTCGTGTAGTTATAATCGAACTCAAGCCGAATCTGAACTCAAGGTTCGGCTCATTTAATGAACGAACTGAGTTAGATTATGACATTTTAAGGCTTAATAAGCTCACGAGCCGGCTCATTTAATATTTAATTGACTATATATATTAATATATATGTCAATCTCATAAGTTTACTGACGATAATTGATTGTTCCTGATTCTACATTTCTTTTACAATACTCAAACCTAAAACATGGCAATTCTAATTTACTTGGTTGACGATATATATATAAGGATGTCTTCCACTACAAAATAGTGGTTTTTTACAAATTATACAAACCAATCACAAGCGTTGTTTTATAGAAATATGTGAGCACGTTTTTCTAGCGTGTCCATAAAAACTAGTATGCAGTGACTTTTGGAGTCGCAAAAAGTTTCACATGCACCCAAAAGTTCCACCTCCAGTGTAAACAGTTCCACCTCCAGCGCGAACAGTTCCACACAGACAAAAGTTCATGTGGAAATTTTTGCGTTGAGGGTATAACTTTTTGAAAAACCAAAAGGCACTGCGTGCCAGCTTTCATGCACGCGCATAAACACGTGTCAAGTAGTGGGAAAGCGTGTGCACAGATTTCCATAAAGCAACATTTGTGATTGGTTGATTATTAGTTTGTACGGTTTGTAAAAACTCAAGAATTTGTATGTAATTTAAACTCTATATTTATGATCGTTTTTATATTTTTTAACGAGGGGTATTTTATATGATAAAGTTGAACAAGAATCTAGCAAATAATTCAAATGACGGACACAATCCCAATAATTCATTATTAAGAAGTAGCAAATAATAAGCAGAAATCTCAAACACAAAAGGCAGATATTAAAATCAACAACAATGAGATCATTGAACTCGAATTTATTGGATGTCCTCATCCCAAAGCTCTTCAAGAGACTTGTAAGGTCCATTCTCCGACACCAATTCTAGTGCATGATAACCCTTTTTCTGTGGAATTTGAGCAATCGTTTCGTATTCTTCAAACGTAAGACTCCAACCAGATATGTCCAAATTTTGTTGCATCCTATCCTTGTTGAAGCTCTTCACCCCCACACTCACTCCTTGCTCATAAACCCATCTCATACAAATCTTCACACACCACAAACCATAGTAAATACATACTATTTAAATATGAGTTCAAATATTTGACCAGTTGGACAAGCAAAGAAAATTAAGTACCTGAGCGGTCGATTTTCCTTTGGCACGAGCAATTTCTTTGAGGACCTCACAATCCATGACTTGATTTGAACCCCAAAACATACCCTTGGCTCCAAGAGGAGAATAGGCAGTGATGTAAATGCCTTTCTTCTCACAATACTCTCTCAACTTCTTTTGCTGCCACAATGGATTCATCTCCACCTTCCATCGTTGAAACATTATGTATTCTAAGAGAATTTCATATACGTGTATTGTATTAAACATGTATGGTAGGGGTAGACATTTTGGATTCGAAACCAGAAATGAAATATCGAGAGAATTGTGATTAATGGGTCAGTTTTAAGTTTTATTTTTATATTTCAGAGAATCATTTAACTCTACTTCGGTTTTGGTTCTGAATTTGATAGAACCCGTTAATCCAATTCATATATGGTTCTCAAAATTCAGATTCTCCATCTGACCAGCGTCTAGCGTTTTTCACAACAACATGTTTACCAAGCAACTATAGTTATTACTTACTTGATTGACGAGCGGAGGGATCTTTGCGGTGGCAAGCAAGTTCTCGAGCTTCTTGCAAGAGAAATTGCTGACACCAATGTTCTTGGTCAAGCCAAGCTCTTTACACTCTTCCATGGCTTCCCATACGGACTTGAAATCCATGGGAAGAAGATCTCTATCCTTGTCAAATTCAACTCCAATCGTTCCAGGCTTCATGCTCACCGGTAAATGAATCAGATACAGATCCACATACTCCATCTTCAGATTCCTACGTGTCATCAACAACACTAGTAACTAATTATATAAAAGCCAACAAGAAAGAAAAACAGCCGATTTCGAGTTGGGGAAAAATTATTTTTGCATAAAATGATAAATTATTATTTATTTTCTTTAAAATAGTAAGTTCATATAGTAAACAACAATACTTTTACTACAAACTAAACAGTACTAAATTAGTTTTTTTTTAATACAAGCAAGCTCTGTATCAAGATTTGGGCAGTATCATGATAGACTTACTCAAGTGAGTTTTTAAGCGCGGGGACGACACGGTCGCGGTGGCAATCGGCGGGGCTGAGCTTGGTGGTGACGAAGAGCTCATCGCGTGATTTGATAAGGTCAAGACTTATGGCGTCGGCTATGGCCTCGCCGAGAGGCTTCTCCGACTCGTAAAGCGCGGCCGTGTCAAAGTGTCGGTAACCTACTCGAATCGGTTCCGGCAACCCGCCGAAAGGGAATTCGGCGGTACCGAACCCAATGAGCGGAAATGGAGCCGGTGCTTCATTATTGCTTCCCATATTTTTTTGTCATGTGTACCAATAACAGCTATTGTGCTTGTATTTAAAGTAAGAGTTTGTAATATTATTTTTTTTCTTTTAAAGTTTCCTAGCTACCCTTACAAATCTCGAAAGCTAACCCATTCAAGCCTAACAAATAAATCCCACCCCAAACCCAATTTCCATGTAAATGCAAATCGTCTCGAACCCTTGACTTCTTGTCACGTAAAGCCTCCTTAAACTACTGCGCTAAGTACGCTTTTACATTGTCATATTAATTAACACCACATTATTCTATTTATATATATTTTAATGTATTCTATGTTCATATATTTGGTTATTATATGAGTATAGGATAAGTTAGAGGCGTGTCAAAGTTGGGTTTCTTTGTCGTTAGTCATATGATATCTTTCAATGTGATTTTCCACATTTGGACTTTTATAGGTTTGTTGTTTTGCCAAAGGTTGTCTGTTTTGTTAATGCTTCTCTGTTGTTTTGTTTGATTTTTTCTATAACGTGCCAATGTGATTCCAGATGAATCCACTATGGTTTTGTCTTGAACATTTTCTATTTCTCTTCTAGACAGCTTAGTCGTTGTCATTCCCAAAATAAAGATAATAAAGACATTATAATTATTACATAACATGCTTCAAATGATTGGATTATGACAATTTAAGTATGGAATGAAATAAACACAGGATTATAGAGAATCTGTCTTCATTACCGGATCGAGTCTAGCCATACTGAATTGATTTTAAATCAATTTAGAGATATTTTTGTCTTTTAAAGAAAAATTAAGTTTCTGTTCAAATTTTAATGGTATTAGACCAAAGTGTAAAAAAACAAAATTAACTGAACTGAGATTAAACTTTTTATAACAGTTTTAGTAAAATGGAAAATCAGCCTCTATAATATGGATAAATTGTAATTAACCCTTTAAAGTATGCATGCTCTTGAAATTTAGTTTCTATATATGGCAATTATTTACTAGTTATCCATAAATTGCCATATGAGATCACAAAATCATATTTAGAAAAGAAAGAGAAATTGCAAATAAATTCATATAGACCAATTAATCATGAACTCAATATACGAAGGCCAAAGCAAATGCTCCACGGAAACTTGAATATTTCTCATAAGCTCGCTTCTTTGATTTCAGGCACTCCTACACTTACATATCCTAACAAAAATCATAGATTTTCTCTTAAAAATTGCCATAACAAAAGAATCAAGGCAAAGAAAATACTCTAAAAAATCGATTACTGAACTCCATCACTACTCACACTTAATTGACCTGTAAATATGACGAACAAAGAGCAGAGAGGCTCTGAAACCCACCATCCCAAGCATAAGAAAGAAGCCATAGCAGATGCAAGCCATGTACCCGAAAAAGAACGAGGTCTGCATGAAACCAGACATGTCCGATCTTGCGTAGTAATAGTACAAACAGTAGCCATATATGAACAATCCAGTCGATCCTCCACAAAGAAAAGACCTGTAACAAGAATACATTAAATTCAATGGATAATCTCATTCTGCTATAATTGGGTATACCTCTTTCTTGCTAAACTACTAGTGACTTTGATTTTTCTCAAGTAACTACAGTTGAGAATATTTTCGTCTCACTTTTACTGTATTTCATTTAATTTTGAATCAACACTGTTAGTTTTATTGTTATATGACAAAAATACCCCTGACCAAAATGCCATCCTTTGAAAAATTGAATGGCAATCAAGGGTATTCTGGTCATTTTACGATAAAACTAATGGTGTAGAGTAAAAATTTTACGGAATATAATAAAGTGAGACAAAAATATTCTCACATTTACTTACGTGAGACAGATCTAAGTCAACCGTTGTTTACTGAGAAACATATAAGATTACTCCTAAATTCAACAAGATTACGAAAGACTAATATTCTTGGTTTAGGGCAGTGTAAGTTTCAGAAAGAAAACTAGTTACCTCCACCACCATTCGTGGTCTTCAGCAGCGAGCTGGAAGTAGGTCAAAGCGACAGTAATGAAGGCAGTGACAATTAGAAGAATGATGAAGACGATAAACAGGATGCTGTAAATCGTGTAAATCCTGTGACCCCAAACACTAGCAAATATGTAATAAAGCTCGATATAAATAGCGCTGAAAGGGAGAAACCCGGCCATTGCCATCTGAGGAACGGTGCTCCTGTACCAAGGCAGCTGTGGAATCTCTCGCGGGTACTTTGTCGTGCGACAGGGAGCGTGGAACTCGGGCCTGCTGTTTTTTCCAGCTATACCACCCAGCACGAGCAATGGGGACGTCACCAGAGTCCATATCAGAACTATCACCATGATAGTCCCGAAAGGCAGCGCTGCCGTGGCACTGTATATGATAGCGACAGTGTTGAGAAAGCAGAACGTGAGGAATAAGGGGCCACAGAAGAGGCTTCCCGTCAGCAATAGGTTTCTCACCTGTATCATATCAAGCAATGCAACAGAAAACCGCATTATAGAATTAGAGTATCATATTGTAAGACATGTTACTTATCCTCAGAATCCATGCATACCCAGTTTGATCCTTCAAGCTGGCGATAGAAAGATGTGGATACATATCCAGCAATTCCAGATGTGAGCGCATATATGACCACCAGAGCAGTAAATAGAGCGCCTCGATTGTAAGGATAAAAAACACCAACCAGTGCAAGCATGAATATGAACACAGTGCTGAAGATGGACGCACATAAGCATAAAGCAACATATATAACTGATAAACGATTAGTGTTGATTAGTGTTGATCAGGGTTTCAAGATTTGCAATACTCACAGAGTGAATAACTGGGCGCCAGAGCCAAGGGCAGCGGAGAACAAAGACTTTTGCTTCGGGTACCTAAAGACATCGCCATGGATGTACTTCCATCCCGTCTCATCCTGGTCATCAGCCGCTTCCTCATCTTGAGCGTACCTTTTATTCAAAACAGTTAAAATAAAAGCAAACTAAAGAAAGCAGCAGTTTTCGTATGTCATACATCTTACTTCATGAAATCGTTCTTCAACACTCGCATGAGAATCGTCGCCAGGAAACCAGTCAGGAGGAGAACCGTGACACACGAGTTTATAATCGAGAACCAGTGAATCTCCAAGTGATGAGGCAGTGAAGAGGCCTGGGAGTACTTGTCCATCCTGTTCTCAAAGGGCGTGTCGGTCTCCTTCCATTTAACAGTGTACATGAATTCCGTATCCACCTCCTTGTCCTCTGTCAGGTCCAGCAGGGAGTGAGGGTCCATCTGAGCGCTGATCTCAATCACACGGTCCTTGTTGTAGAGAACATCGAACTGGATGTGCTTGTAGAGGTAATATCTGTACTGGCTCGGGTCTGTTTTCCCTTCCCTGTCGACTTTACCGATGAAGCCCCAAATTGGCAAATCATCATAGTACATTTGGAAGTAGTAGTCTTTCTTGACAGCATTACGGAACTGAGTGATTTCTTCCTTTGTCAGCCTCTTCCTGCAAACGACATAAGAGTCTTTCTCGTCTCTAAAGTGCAGTTTATAGGGAGCGCTCACTAGGCGGTCTCCGTTCAAAACCTCCCCGAGCGCTTCCCTCTTCTCCTTTAAATGATCTGCCATCCTCAATCAACCAAACCACAATCACATCCCTCAAGTCATTCCAGACGATTTTACTCTATCAACATCTTTATCCACAAAATCCCAATTATGATGGAACCAAAAATGGAAACAAAATCCTAAACCATTTCTAAATTCAGAAAATGGGTACTTTGCCAAATATAATCAACACATAAATACAGAAAAAGGGTTTGGGATTGAACCTGGAATGCAGAATGGCAGATCAAAATAGCGATAGGTTTCACTGAAATCAAACAAAAACATCAAAACCCATCAAATTTCAAAGGAAAAAACGTCACAATAAACACATTTCCACCACGAATCGAACCCAAAACACACAAACACCTTCACATTACAATCCAAACCCTCAAAACACACAATCTCAGCACAAGAATCAAATTCTAAACACAACATTCTGAATCTCATCGACCCATTTCCGCAACCATTCTGAATCCAAACCCAAAACACACAAACACCTTCTACATTACACTCCAAACCCTCAAAACAAACGAATCAAATTTTAAACACAACACTCCGAACCTCATCGACCCATTTGCGCAACCACTAAGTTCATAGATCAGAAACAACCCCATTTATTAAAATTGGGACCCAAACCCAGATCGAGAGAGAGGATCGATCACCTGGGGTTGTGGAAAGGACCGACCTTGTTGGCGTAGAGAGGAACGGGATCGTCGGCGTTGTACCGGTGATCATTGCCGTCGGATCTCACATTCACTGCACAGAATGCGATCAAGATCGTCGCTACGAAAATGGGTTTCATGGTTCTCTCCGATCCAAGAGAGACACTCACAGTCACTGCTGAATATTTTATTTTTTTTGGAGCCGAAAATGAACAAAAATGTATTTATATTACGTAAATATTTACAGAAATAAAATATTAAGAATAAACGAACAAAACCTACTATAAATTTAAATTAAATGTATAGGATTCCAAACTAAATATTGGATTTTATACAAAAAAATTGAAGGAGGATTTTATAAAAATTAAAATGTTTAATCAGTGACATTTATAATATTCATTTTTAGTTACATATAATATAACATATTTTTCTTCAAATGCCATATATTACATTTTAATATTAAATATATGAAAATATAACATATGCTAGAATAGGATTATCATTGACATTCACTTTGAGTGAATATGACAAATAATGTATTTTAGAGACAAATATAGCATTGGTTTGGCGAATGGTACGAGAGGGTGAGATG
>JAYMTQ010000269.1:0-19762 GCA_036897385.1 Geranium incanum | reverse complement strand
GAGTCATTTGATTACGATCAAGATAAAGTAGAACACATGTTTCTATAGTGGATAATACCCAACACCATTCGCTAATGATTCCTCTACGTGATTACGGTTTTTTAATACGCTACATAAATAAAACTAATGCTATGGTTAATTTTGACTGTTACTATTTGTTGACGTGAAACTAATGCTAATGTAGCAATAATTTTATTTAAATGATGATATATTGCACAAAAAATATTGCCACGTCAGCAAGTGTTCGAGGTCAAAATAAGAGTCCTCCTAGCTTTGGTCCTTTAATTTGGGCTTGGGCCAATGAGTATGGTATGGGCCTATATGGTTCGTCTTGTTTGGCCCAGCTTCGGACACGGACGAAGCAATTTCTGTTTCACTACGAGTTTTCAGTTTCAGCAATTTGTTTCAAGAGGTTGAAGAAGAAGGTTCGATCCTGAATCAAAGCGACAGAGCAAAACAGCCGCTGAAAGCTTCCCAAATGAGCGCTGGTAAGTTCCGTTTGATTGTAGAGACAGTTGTGATTTGGGAAGAAACATGTCTACTCGTTCTCGTCTTGAATCAACAGTCTAAAGTTAAATTTTCGTTTTCGATTCGCCTAAATTATTGGTTTTCTTGCTGCTGCTGATCGAAATCGCGTTCCACTTCGATGGCTGTTGTTTTTTTTCTTCTGATTTTGAAAGTTCCGCAGTTGTGTATGGGATGCAATTCCCGTATTGTGTTTGATAAAAGTTCCAAAGCCAGGCTGTGAGTCTTTTTGGGGCGTTGAGGATATAGAAATCACTTGTTCTGGTAAAAACTCAGCTTCTGGATTGCATCTCCTGTTTTGGGTATCAATTTGGTGTCTTTAATTTGGGAAATTTCAATGCCCTTATGGTGTTTGTTAAAAGGCCTAAGCCAGGGTGTGGAAGAAAAATCATTGTAGGTCTTCTTGGGGTGTATAGGAAAATGTAGATATAAAAAAAATTTGAACTTGTTTTGGATTGCATCTCTTTTTGTTTTTGTTTTTGTTTTAGCATTTCCATGGTTGGTTGTGATGTTGAGAGTCTGAAAAGGTTGGGTCATTTCTGGCAGGCGGAGCATTTGGTGGGAATAGGGGATTGAGGCCAGTGCCACCCGAGAAAGGAGTGTTTCCTTTGGACCATCTGCACCAATGTGACTTGGTAGGTTTGTTTAATGTATTTGGTTGTAGTGAAATGTTTGTTGTATTGTGTGATTCAACTAATCTCCTGTTTTGCTTATGGTTGATTGCTTGGTTTTGTTTCTTTTCAGGAGAAGAAAGATTACTTAAGTTGTCTCAAATCTTCTGGCCACAATTCTGAAAATTGTAGACAGTTTTCGAAGAAGTATTTGGAATGTCGTATGGAAAAGTAAGTTTCTCCACTTCAATTCTTGAAGAAAATTGTTGCATTTTGTGTTTCTTCAGAGTTTTGACATCATAGAAGGTAAAAGTGAAGTAGACCTAGAGGAGTCTTAAGGTGTCAAACCTTGCACGGATAACAAATTGCCTTAGGATGATGGTTTGTTTTTGCCCTAAAGATAAATAAGGGGTACTCCTATGTCCCAAAGCAATTTTCCAGTCCTCGTTTTAGCTAGTTAGTTAAGCATGAATTGCCAATAGCATATCTCCATAAGTTAGTTATAACAATATAAGTAGTCTATTTGAACATGTGGGGGTAAAGAGTGGTGAATGAATGACTGAATTTTGAATCTTTAATTCTTACTAAGAGTCATGAGACTGAGAGGGTATATGAGAATATCTGATTGAGGAATTTGTATTTCTCTGCTCCGAGCACAACATGTCAATATGAATACTGGATTTATGATTCAGTATCATGGCCTTGCTCTAGTGCTCGTATTTTGACTTGTAGGTGTACAATGAGCAGCTGGCCAGCTTGAAATTCTTTCAAGTGTTTGTATATGGTCTAACATTGTATGAGCAAAATGTATATAAATGAGCAATATCTTGATCATGTCTGTATCCTGATTGAACTGATACACATGCTGTCTTTTACCTAAAATTCTATGCATGAGACCTTACAGTTAACTGACCATTTTCACTACTAGCGACTTAACTTCGACTCTCCTCTAAAGTTGCTTGGTGATTGTATTTTCTACATGGAGTAATCAAAACAGTTATATTATAGAATGGTTTGGCTTAGTGGACTGTGCACATCTGTCCTCTCCTATCATTTTAATAACAGTATTCGTTACATTTCTTGGTAATTCGGAACTCAATAGATCTAATGCCGCGACATTGAGATATTGTGTTCCAGAGTTTGTCTTCTGCAGAAAGTCTGATATGCTATACTGTTAAGATCAATCTTCCATTCTTGTGCCAAACTTTCTATTATATGTAAATGCTTTATCAACCCTGTCTTTTCCTCCTGAATACATTTACGTGAGACTTTGGACATGACGTAACGGGCAGTAGTTGTTTCGTATTGCAATACGAAATATGGACCTGTGCCATCAATTTACAATATCATCCACACTGCAGAAATTGTATTTTCATGAAATACTCAGTCACATATTGGCTTCCTGCAGGAACTTGATGGCTAAGCAAGACATGTCAGAACTCGGATTTAGGGAGGAAAACAACAAAGAGGCGTCAAAAGAAGAAAACGATAGGATCTGGAATTAGAGCTGATTAATATTATCAAGATCAAATGTGCGTCTAGTTGCAAGAGAATAGTGTGTTTTTACCAGATGAGAATTCTTTGTTCAACAAGACTATTTTTTTTTCCTATAAAACTGTAAACATGTATAAGAATCAAAGTTGATTTAATGTACTTCGTGCTTTAATTGCACAAATACTTTCTTACCAATTGTAATCACTATAACAGAAGAATCTCATAATCGTAGTATAAATGTCAGGATGCAGCACTTGCACCTTCTTCATTAGATTTGTCAACTGTAACCTCATTTTTGAAAAGAAGTTTAATGTAAGGAAGAAGCCTAGGAATCACATGCAAATCAGCAATGTTAACACTCATCATGTCAAATGCAACGCAGGTTCTGTGCATATGCTCCTCGAGAACTGGGATCATTGGATACCTCTTGCTGAAGTGGGTCAGAATGACCCTGTAAGCTCCCGCAGCCGCCCCCACTTCTATTGCTTCCTTTGTCGTGCTGTGATTCCTCGCTACCGCTTCATCCATCATGCTGTCCTCAAACGTCGCCTGCAAGAAATGACCATTTAATCATCGCCCAGGCAGGCGTTAAATAAGCAAAAATGAAGTTTCACTGACCTCGTGTATAAGAAGTGTTGCGTCACGAGCTGCTTCAATAAGTGCCGGACAGGGCCTGGTATCTCCTGAGTAGACTACTTTCCATCCAGGTATTACTTTGCCAACGCTATTTATTCTCTCCGTAGCCTTGAGGACTACGCCATATGCTTGCGGACAGTGCACAACGGGGAAGCTAACCAACTCCTCAATACCTGCATCCGCAAGAACTTTCTTCAAGCTCTTCAGGATAGAAACCGTCATGCCATTGTCAACTGGGCTTCCCGGTCTCTTCCAGTAACTCTGCATAGGGGCGCCTTCAGCAAACAAAGTAGAATCTAAGCCTCCCGGGGAGGAGTCATCTTTGTTTGATTCAGTGCCAGCTTCAAAAGCATCTAGTGAAGCAGCTGTCGTATGCTTGCAGTCGAGGAACTGCATATCGAGATCTTGGAGAAACTGATATCCTTTTAAAAATCTCCACAGCGGCCTCGGTCCGACAACTATCAAAGGTTCATGAGGGACACCGTTGAGCAACTCGCGCCGTAAAGCCAGTAATCGTGTTATACCAGTGTGGTGATCGGCATGTATATGTGAAATCCATATGCACCTTAAAGCTCTCACAATTTCATCAGCCTCCTTTACACCATATCTATATCAGCGGAAACAAATTATAACCACGAAGAAAAAGACATTGCATCGATGAAAGCTGAAAAACATGTTGAGAATTTATGTTTTTACCTTCTTCTCAGCTGTCCAAGGGTTCCTTCACCGCAGTCCAAGAGCACGCCACCATTTGAGAAAAGATTAATATAGATGGAAGTAGCGTTCCTGTATTTGGATGGTTTGGAGGAACCAGTCCCCAAAAAGGTTATCTCCAAGTCATCTTTCCTTACATTCTCCAAACAGCAAGGAAGTGTGCTCTCGTTTAGCCAAGGCTCTTTAATCACGCCTTCATTGTGTTTCATTGATGTCATTTGCTCTTTCCTTGATCCTGCATCGTTCCAGAACTGGCCAACCTCTCGAGCAGCGTCTTCTACCTCTGGAATTTCTGTAAGCAACTCGTTCACGATTTCTGGGGGAGTTTTCAAACTTGGAACACAGGATCTGTCCAATCCTAGTCGAGCGTATGGACGCAGAGTGAACTGTTGCTCAAGAAAGAAATTAGAAGCAAATCCAAAACATTTCAGATTATGCATTAGGCATGAACTTTGCATTCGACCAATAAATTGATAGTTTCTACCATGTAAACCAGTTTTTCATACCATGAGTAAATTTTCAGCTGCAACGCTTTCATGGAGAGTTGAAACCGGATCCTGATACAAGGAAACCAAATCACTCGCCCAGTTAATTAGCTTGTAGATATTTTCAAGCATAAGCAATCTAAACAATAAACTATAATCAACGCTGATATCTGAAGATGCAATAACGAACCTCACTTGAAGCAGTTGATGATGGTTCTGAGTAATTAAGGAGCGCATGAGACCAAGAACCCGGGAAGGGAAAGAATTGAGGACACAAGTAGTTAAGCCGTGCAGCAATTCTTGCACTCGAGTTTAGGACTGGAATCTCCACATTCTTCCCGCAAGTATCAAGAGTAAGCCAGGGGAACATATCAATGACAAGGTTCATTAACAATAAGTGTGGGAGAGGGATTTACGTTTCATGTCCGGCCATAATATGTTGAGCAGAACCGAATCTCTTCATCCACGTCTGATAGCCAGGACTGCTTACAATAGATGTGGGGCTTAAATGAATTATGCAAGCCACAGAGTTAGCACCCTCTGTTGGATTTCCCGGGAAGTCTTCATAATAACCATTAAGAGATTCAATGTGCAACAGTTCTTGCACATGAGACTCGGTAGGGCAGTCAACGAGAAAAATGATGGGACCAGGAAGAGAAGGGTCCATTACATCACTTGGATGAACCTAGACAATAAGGATCAAAGCCGTGTTAAAATACATGGTAAGAGAGACTTCGGAAACATCAAAAGCAAAGGAAAGAGGAAAGTTAACGATTTTTTCTTTGATCATTACTATTGAGACCCACCATAATATTTTTGTGATCTGACTCCACCGAGTTCCCCAGTTGTAATTCTTGATATTTTGGGCCGGGTATCAACCCAAGAGCAATAGCTCTTTCTGGGTGAAATGTCCCCTTAACCTCAGGAAGCTCACAAACATAGATAACTGACATATCACCTGGCTTTACTGCTGACAAAGATTTCTTATTTGAAGCGTTAGTTTGAGAAAAATGATGCATTCTCTCCTTTAGATCTTTTTCTAAAGAACTCCCAGAAACAGCCTCTTCGTCCAAGAACTTTGGCTGAAGGAGAACAGCTGACATTTTGACAACCTCATCTTCAATGAGAACAATGGGCTCTGAGGTCGTAATGGGATTAGGAACAGCATCTGAACTAGGCGATGGTCCGAAGCACCGTGTGTGAGCCATGGCAGCATTTGGGATGAAGGAGCTCATTGCATTAACAAGATACTTCAGATCTGAAGTACCCCAAAGATTGACCTTCACAATAATAGGAACTGGAACTTAAAATGATCCATGGTAGAGTAATTAATAACCTTTATACTATAAGATGGATTAGATAATAAAAACGCAAACATGTGTGTAACTCAATAGTACTCACAGCCATTCCTTCATCTCCCATGCTGGCCAAAGCCAAGAACAAACCTGAGGCAAAGTAACAGATGCTGCATTTTAGAGGATTATTCTAGGATCTTATTGTAAACAGTTCAACTAATCATGTAGCATATATATGCTAAAATCTTATTTGTCAATTGCTGATCTTATCGATCACAAACCTGGAACTCCACCAGTAGTTTCTGAGCTGACACGAGAGAGGAATAAATGATCTATCTGGAGATATACATGCAATTTTCAGCATCTACTTATATATTCCCATAACGAACTCTCCTATAAACTTAGGAAGAAACTGAAAAGGCAAGTTAAAATGGAGGGAAAAGAAAAGGGGTGGTTCAATATCCAATTACCTTTGATAGCTTGATTTTATGCTCTATACAGAATCGATGCAGTCCCTGAAACAAACCGACACATCAAATGATGTTATAAACTACCAGAGTTCATCAGAAGAAACATACTAATATGCCAACAGTTTTATAATCTAACTTTGAACTTGTAAAAACATGTAACAACTACAAAGAATCGAATATAGCTCGAGGAACTCGAAATTCATTTGTTATGTTGACATCAGTAAAAAAGAAGAAAAGGGTCTTACAAGCAAGATAACATCTATCCAATGACTATTGTACATTGACCATTAGTGGTAAGTAAGCCTTTGAACTGGCATATGATTATATTCCATAGTATATGGCCAAATCATTTTCCTTAATTAAAAGAATATAAGCATATGCTGCACTTAATCTAATATAGTAATATGCAAACAGAATTGGCAAGTAAGACAAGGGCAAGAATGCACTGCCAAATTCCTATTTCAAATTTTCCCTTCCTCTCCCCATACAAGATATTGGAGCTCCAAAAATCAATTTAACTGATTAACATACACAATAAGAAGAAAAACATGTGCATTGGAAACTTAAAATTCTCATACCACAGATTAACCATGAGGGGTCAATTGGAGCATTTCCAACTTCCTCCCAATGCTTACCTCTCCAGCATTAAATATAAATCTCTGTTTCTCAAAGAACAGCAACACAGAAGGTAATGTATCATGAGTATCCATTCCAGTCCCCAGTATCTGCAAACATGGGGATAAATAATTCACTAAAAATTAAACACACCCACTTGCAACCTCTTCCCAAATATTCAAACAGCCAATTGACTACCAAGTCAAATATAATAACCATATTTCTGTGTTTGACTAGATATGATAACACCACAACTGCAGTAACAAATAATCTAACACTAGATTTTTCTAAACACATCACTACAATATCAGGCACAATCCATACCCAATATAACAACAAGGCAGAGGCTCCGCTAATCCAAAAGGCAAACTCATAGGTTCCCAATAGACAACTTTTGGGAATAATCGTAATCAACCGAATCAAGCAAACCCAGTTCAGTTAGCTGTTCAACAATGGAACCCGGATGATAAAAAACCAAAATACCTGCACATAAGACATAGAATTTGTAGTGTTCCTGCTCCTACTCTCCCTCAACTTGAGGGTCTTCTTCTTCCTATTGCTTCCATCTTTTCCCTCAGCCCTCTTCCTAACGAACCCAAAAGGCTCGGACTCTTCCATGGCATCCTCTTTCTTCTCTGCAAAAGCACCGTCCTTTCTCTCACCCAGATGAGCATTGCTGTTTATGCGAGCGCGGGTAGTGTTGGTTCTGCGCTTTCCGCTGCCGGGTCGTTGTGGGCTCCGGGCCAAAGCAGTGAAGTGAAGGAGTGTTTTGGGTTTGGAGAGGATGGAGAAATAAAAGGAAGGTTTGGCTTTGAGGGGAGAGATGATAAGAGACGTTGACGACAGTAGGAGACGAAGACTTGTCGCCATTTGAGGCACTGCAAATGCTTCAATTTCGACGACCCATCCACAGGGTCTTAGGAGGATGGAGAAGCCCCAAAACCCATAAATTTTCTGAATTTTAAAGTATTTTCCTTTTTTCGAGAATAAAAGCTCATTTTGTGGATTTTAATTTAGGTTAATTATTGATTATACGCTTTACTACAGATATTATAAAAAGTTTAATATGAGATCACTTGATTGCGTTTTTTATACTTTACTTTAACACCACTAGAATTTAGACGGAAAATCTATTTTTTTTTTAAAAACAAAATACCCTTGTATTGATTTGAAATCAATTCATCATGGTTTGGCTCGGACTAGAATTAAGATTTAGTTTGAGAAATTAAATCGGTTCGACCATAATCATCTCCTTCTTCGTCGATGCTCGCGTTTCTATATCTTATAATATACCATCACAAGCTCACTCTATCTATTTAGCCTTGGCTGAGATGCCACAAAGACTGAAATTGTCGGTCTTAAAGCAAATCAAATCTGGAGTCTAACAACCTTACTCTCTGAAAATGTTTCATCAAATCTAAATGGGTGTACAAAGTCAAATACCAGTCGGGTGGTAACATTGAGAGATATAAATCATGTCTAGTGGCCAAATGATACACCCGGGTGGAGGGTGTAGACTTCACTGACACATTCGCTCCCGTCACTAAAATGGTCATTGTTCAATGTCTTTTAGTTGTTGTTGCAACTCGTAATTTTCCTTTGCACCAACTTGATGTTAACAACGCATTTTTACATGTTGATCTTCATGAGGATGTCTATATGAAGATCCCACCGGAATTTTCTAAACAATGGAAGGAATGTGTTTGCCCTTACACAAATCGTTTTATGGGCTCAAGCAAGTGTTACACAATTGGTACCACAGATTCACTGAGTCAATAATGGGATTCGACTACAAATTTTTTGCCACGGATCACTCCTTGTTTACCTCCACAACTTTTGACTCCTATATTGTTGTTTTGATCTATGTGGATGACATCGTCATCACGGGGACAGGTGCAGGGCCAGCCCAACGATTTTTGAGCCTAAAGTAAAAGTTCTTAATAAGACTTTTTTGTTCCAAACTGAATAGTGATTTGGGGCATTTTGTAATTAAATATGAATTTTATTTTTTAAGTGGGCCTAAGTTGCTTTATGGATGAGTCGGCTTTGGACCGGTGCATCCTTAATCTAGTAGCTAAAGGACCACTTAGATCGATACTTCAAAATAAATGACATAAATAAATTGAAACAATTCCTTGACCTCAAAATTGCACAATCTCCCATATGGAGTACTCTTACGTAGAGCAAATATGCACTCGATATTTTACGCGATAGTGGGCTCACAGGTTGAAAACCAACAGCTTTCCCACTTCTGTTGCAACATCGACTATCTACCGATGAAGGCCTTCTTTGTCAAGGACATTAGGCAACACCGACTAATTGAGGCAAATTATGCACGCTTCACGTCAATCCCACCTAGATGCATGTTTTCATATTCTCCGTTATCTTAAGGGTAGTCCTTGACAAGGAATCTTCCTCCACTCTCATTGTCCACTCTCCATACGAGTGTTTTATGATGCAAATTGGGCAGTATGCCTGAACACGCATAAGCCCACTATTGGGTACATGATTTTCCTTGACTCGTCACCATTCTCATGCGTTCGAAGAAAAAATTATTGTCTCATGTTTCTCAACTGAAACTGAATATATAGCCATGGAAGTCACTAGTCGAGAGGTTGTCTGACTGTCTTAGTTGCTTCGAGATCTGTAGGTTACACGGTAAGAGCCAGTCCCATTATTCTGGAACAACCACACAATCATCCACATCGCCCCAAATCCTATTTTTCCCTAGGGAACATATGTACCAAGGGATTTGGCCGAGATCGTTTCCATGAACTCCTTAGCAAGTTGGGCATTATTGACATTGATGCTCCACCTTAAGGGGGAGTATTAATTGACGGTATTGATAAAAATGGTATCTATTTCTTACCCTTTCATACCATTGACTTGTTGCCATACTTAGTTAGTCAAATATTCTTGTAAATATTTATTATGTTTCTTTTTTTTTGTGCTAGTAAGGGATGTATATATATAGAGAGAGAGAGAGAGAGAGAGAGAGAAATATGTTACAAACCAAATTTGGGTGTCCGAACTGTCGAATGTGTAGTAAAAAATTGTAGAACCCTGCAGAGCGTGTAGTGCAAAGTTGTAGAACGTGATGGACCCCGTGCAAAATTGAAAAACCCTGTAAAATGTGTAGCGCAAAGTTGTAGAACGTTATTGACCCCATAGAACCTTCAAGTGTGTATTGTAGAACTTTGCTGCCACGTGTCGCACGCTGAGACAACGCGCGTTCAGATCCACACTGATCCAACGGTTGTAAACCTTTCGGACGTTCTACAACCGTTTGTACTGGAATGTGTCCCTATATATATGCATCATTTGGGAATCAATAAAGAACAAGCAAGAATACACTATTCTTCTTTTTTTACTAATTTTTTTTTAAACTGTAGTCGAACCTAATTATATAATATCATTTGAACCTGAGCTAAACAATTTTTGTTAAGGCGGGTGAAGTTGTAACAAAATTAAGTTTGATTTAGCCGGTTTACACCCTAATTGAAAGAAAAATTATGTTTTTGGAAATCACGAGTAAGACAGGGTTATGAAGTGGATCATCAGGATCACATAACCAGCGGATCCACGATGTTAATTCTTAATTGAGAGAAAAAGGCGAGTATGAAGCATGAACTCGCCTGTCTCACTCGATCAGATCCAGGATGCTGGACAGAGCTCCATCCACTCTCCGATCACATAACCGGTTCTATTCTCAAACTTAGTAGATGAGCATGAAAGTGACTTTGTTGATATCATATTGTACTTTATCCAATTTGTCACACCCTTTCACAAATATTACACAATTGCTAAAGCAAGCAAAGCCATTTACACAAACAATATAGTACTAGTAGTGGTTCACGAATATTACACAATTGTCATAAACACAGAAACAAACATTTACACAAATATAATCTGCTCATATTCTTCTAACTACCAAACACAATCGTAATATGCATCTTCTTCTTCTAGGACACTGAATTCATAAAGGAAGGAAACAACAACAGCAAGAAAACATGTACTATATCACTATGGAACAAGTTGAAACCCGAGCTTTTCACTTTCCCAAATCGTTGAACGTTTTATCGAGCTTGTGGAAGGCTAGTTTATGATCTTGCACTTCTCCATGGCCCGTGGAGCTGAACATTGAGCAGATGAATAGATCAGTTCCGCAAGAAAACTAACATACATAGGACAAGTTGAAAACTATAACAAAAGGCGGAAAAGAAGGGCGTGAAGGATCATAGGACATACCGAGCCCGATTGCCTCTGAACCTTTCACGATCCTCATTCTCTTGCAGGACTCCGTAAACATCCTGCAATGACAAATATCAAATGAGATCACATGGAAAATCAAAGAGAATCCGATACATATCATGTTAGATCCAAGATGTGAATACAAGTCTATCCCAGAGTGGTCATTTCTCGAGTTTAAACTAGTAATTGGTATTTTAGTAGAAAACAGTCAACGAGCAAACAACTTCACGATGTGAATGAAAATAAATAGAACTTACTCCCATGGGACATCGCCAACGAGCATCCAGTCGTGGTCCTTGTCTTCGTAGGTAAGTACATACTCAGAACCATGGAGAAGATCCATCAAGCGTCTCTCAGTAAGCCCTTCTCGCCCTGGAAGTCCATGAGAACTGCACTGCCCTGTATCATCACCACCGTTCATAAACAAAAGTGAATACCCGTTATGCACGGCAACATTTCAATGAGCTAAAAATTCATATGCAAGTCATTTTGATGGCAAATTTCTTAAATTTTGCATCCAAACTACGTTGTGGAAGAAGTATAGTGTACCGATGGTGAAGCAGCTGAACATCTTCTCAAGAGCTGATGAGAGCTCCGTATAGTTGGTGTAGATCTTGAGATCAACCTTCCTTAAGTATGGAGCTCCATCCATGCTGACCTTAACGTAGAGGCATCCAGGCTCGGTTTTGTTTTCAGAATCATCGCCATTCTTCGTCGAGTTAGTGGCCATGGTGTTCTTCCGGAATGAACGAATTGGTGGCCATCCTACCACCTGGGCCCTGCAACATAAACATTCTCTACTCAGTTTGTTTTTCCCAAATAAGCTAGTACATGTAGACATCAATTTGGAAGAACTAAGGATAGACCAAACAAAAAATGTTAAGGTTGCAAGGAAAAGGTGAGTGTTAAGCAAAATACAACCATCAACCAACAAAGGCAAGATGATAACAGCTCATCCTTGATGTAAATCCCCTCATTAGTTTTAATAGTTATAAGCATCTTATGCCTCCACCTATCTAATTAAACTTGTAAGTGAAGAAAGAAAAAACCAATCCATGAAGTGGAGTTCAACACAAACAATAGTAGTGCTCCATTCTATCCCCAAAATTCAAGATTTCCAGTTTCAATTCTCATATCTTGAGGACCCAGAAACAGAAATTGGCACTCAACTGAATTAGGCACTAGACTGAACCTTTTCTCTCTCTTACAAGAAAATTTTCCCATCAGCCAAAGGGTTAATAGGAACTACCCAAGAGAGAGAAATGAAGCTCAGAACCAAAAATATTGAGAAAAAAATTAAGAGCAACTTACTTTGCTGCAGGAGCAGCAGCACCATGATCAGCAGAAGCATGATCCTTCTTCTCCAGCACTGGCTTTGAAGATTGAGGAACAGAAGCAACACCATCTTTCATGGCTGGTCCTGGTTTGAGGGCATTATTGTCATTACACTCACCTCTGGGAGGGAACAAGACAGCACCTTTTTTCCCCAAATCAGGTTCAGGCACAGAGAAAACCCATTTCCCAGACCCACCAACGTTGGCATCAGAAAACCCCCTTTTGGACCCAGAAACGAGGTTCTTCAATGGGGCAGAGAACCCAGAAACATGCTTCTCCTCCAAAGCCTTCCCAAAAAGAGAAACCCCAAGTTTCCTGTCAGGAGACACAGAGCCAGGTAGGCCGAGCCTGAGCTCAGTCTCCTTGAGATTGAGGCTCTCAGTGGAGGAGGAAGAAGATGAGATCTTCTCAGAGCTTCTCTCCACTGAGGAGGTCTCTGTCAAGCCTATGTAATCATGCTCGAGAGGCCTAGACATCAAAGCTTCATACAAATGAAGAAACCCAGAGAGAGAAAATCAAATAGGTTGACAAGGGTGTGTAGAGGAAGAAGAAAGAGAGTAGCTTGATGGACAAGAAAGAGGAGAGAGAGAGAGAGAGAGAGTTTCTGTAGAGAGACAATGCAGAGGCACTCTGGTTTGTAGCTTTAAAATGGAGCTGCTTATGTGTTTATGCTGAAAAAAAAAGAAGCTTCTTTGGCCTTTGTGTAGCCTTTCTCATTTACACACATTTTTATTAAAAAAATACGATATATAGCCTATTTTTAAGTGTATAATTTTATTAAATACTTTTTTCTTAGTTGCTATTTAAAATATATAAAATAATATCTTACTTACAACTTATTTAGAGTGACAAAATTACTCTTAAAATTATAACAATTAAAAAGAAAAATGTGCGTTCTTTTTCAATAGAATTGGAGTTTGCTTTGGTCATTTCTGAAACACGATCCTCGTCGTATTGTATGTCCTCACTTAAATTTAATGATTTTCATCCATAGCGTGTTAATCATTGAGATGCTTGGAAGTATTCCTTGCCCAAAACAATTTTTCCCACCTCGAGTTGATAGATATATTAGTACATTTTTTGGTGTCGTGCGACAATTTAATTCGTAACTGTGCTATTAAAATCAAAAACCAAGTTGTCAATATTGATTTTCATTTTTCAAAAAATAAAAAATGTTGAATTATTTTTTGAATAAACAATGTTAATTTTATTTCTTTTAAAATAATAAATCAAACTAGAATGCATTACTTAAATTGTATAGATTATGATTTCATTTATTCATAATGATTGTTTACGGCTCAAATTTATTCGAGTAGTCTTGAGATTAAAGGTGAATATTGTGGCAAAAATTTACTGCATGGTTAAATTGACTGCTTGAGTGAAGACGCAATGAGAGGAGGATTTGGCGTGTCGGGGTAAATCTAGTATCACCCACGCGTGTGTAATTATTGTGTACACTAAAAGCATGAAAATCGCGTGCACTCTCATCGGACAGTTCACAGTCCATGCACTATTTTACTGGACGGTCAAGATTCGTCTTTATCATCGTATCTGGTAGTTAGGAGACATAACGGCGTTCAGTCGTCGGAGTTGACAGTAAATAACTGTCAAGCACTCATGACCGTTGACTCCTTGACCGGTCGGGCCGGTCAGAGGTGACCGGTTACCTCTGGTCTCCTAAAGCTTAATTTCTTCTCCATCTCTCATTAACACTAAATAAAGTAATATTTTACAGAGAAATATTTGTTGTGTTGGTTTTTTAGTGGATGAAGTTTGGATTGCAACTAAAATATTAATTAGTAGTTTGTAAATAATGTAAAAGTAGTAGCTGAATGCTAATTACTTGATGATTATATGAGGGAGATAACATTCCTATTTATACAAGTTTATAAGCTCCTAATTTAGGATGAAGATCAATTACAGTAATGACAATAATGTAGATATGTCTATACAAGGTAATAGGATAATTAGAGAGAGTCAACCAAATCAGCAAGTAGTGCCTTGCAGATTTGGTGTAATCACAACATAGTTTGAATTTTGAAGAGTACTTTATGTACATGAGTTTGTGTATTTTTCTCCATCGACTAGCTTACTTAAAAATTCTTTCCATATATTTCACAAATTTATACTTATATGAATCCATTAGGTCAACTGGTCAAGCCCCCTACTCCATCATTTATAATAAAAAAATTGCTAACAACACGAACATGACATAAAGAATAATAAAAAAAGCTATTATATTAGTAACTTTAGACAATGTTTAGTTTACATACATTACGATTTAAGAGAGGTAAAATTTTTCGAGTTCTCGAGTCGAGGGGGGCTACCCCCCAGAGAGAGTTTATGTATGAGTTTTTATGTAATTTATTTGTAATACTTCGATCTCAATTAATTCTATCAACTTTGAAAAAAATTCTCAGATACCCCAACTTTTATTTTATCATATTTAAGGTAAATTATATTAAATCAAACAAAATGTGAGTAGTAAATATTGACCTGAACGAGTTGGCATGAACTCATTTCATTACTCTGTCGTTGCCGAATAACTCTTCCAGTTTAGAAGATTTTTTCCTAGTGATAGGTGACTCGTCTAGGATAGTAGGCATCGTAAAGAAGAAAAAAATAATTTCCCAATGAACAAAATAAGACGACATACGATTCCATAATATGACATTTCGATTGATACGAAGATGTTCGGTCTTTTTGGAGTTTTAGGTTACACAGCTGATGCAAATTTGATAAACTCCTCAAAATCATATGTAAGTAACTCTAAACTCCCAAAAAGAGTTATAGATCCCCGTATTCCTTAGAAATATTACATATGAGTGTTTCCGACTACTACGATGATGTAAAACACTTTTTCGGGTATTAGGTTTCCTTACATCTGATTCTAGTATAATTTAATCTTGAGAATCAAATGTAAAACTCCAACCCTAAAAAGGTTGGAAAATTATATTAATCAAGAAAATCCACATTCCCTTCTTCTCCGTTCAAACAAGACATACTTTAATCTGGGGTTAGCAACAAGTGAGTGACGAATGTGTTTGATCTTAGGGACACTTGCGAGTGTGGACTGCTTCCGGGAGATTTGTAGAGACAATTTAATTTATAGGTTGTAACTGTAAGAATGATATTAGTGTCAAATATGAGTTAGACTATTAAAAGGTGTCACATGTATGGAGAGAAAAGTGAAAGAGGCCTCATCTACGCTCTGGGAGTATTTTTAATATATTTTTATATAAATATAAGCATAATTTTCTAATTTCGGATACATTAAATTACTTTTCCAATTTCTTACCATAACAGACATGAAAACTCAAATTTACCTCCATTATTTGGTATAGTGGCTGAACAAGTTTTTCAAAATTGCCCACTTACCAAGCTATATAACGAAAGAACATAGTTTGCACTCACACTTTTTAGAATTTAATCTTACTAATGGCAAGTTTTGGGTTGAATAATTTTCAAAAAATAAATAATGAATTGGGGGAAATTGGGGGTGTTAGGGCATGTATGTCCCATTATGTTCCCCACGCCGATATAAAGGTGGATTAGACATTTGGAAAGATGGTGAATTGAGAGTGAGTTGGTCCCATTAATTCCCCAACTTTTTTCCCTTCCATTTTCATGATTCAATTCATGAATCCATTTCCTCTTTCTCTCAGTGTCTAGTGCAATTCTTACTCATTTGATCTCATCTCTAAATCTTGTTTGTGTTGTGGTTAATAAAGATAAGATTATAAACCACTTCCTTTTGTTAATATTCTAAAACTTTAAATCATCTTTCATTTTTTTTTGCCATTGTCATGTTTATAAATAGTTTATATGTCATTTCGATTGTAACATCTATTTGAAAATGACTTCATTTTATCTTATGCATTTTTCGTCAAGTTTTGAATACATGATTTATTATTTCGTCAAGTAAATGAGTGCATGAGTATGCAAATTTCATGCTAGCTTAAGCTAATGTGAGCCTTTTCAAATTTGCATGCTCTATTTTATTCTCCATAATACAAAGTTTAAACCGGTGATAAAAAAAAACACTTCTTATAAGTTTAGGGTTTTGTTTTTGTATCAAATCTTCTCTTTTTATTTAGGCTCATTCGGATCATATGCTTAAATTAAGTGTGATTCACCATGTACATCGGACCCCACTTGACGCCCGCCATTGCTACAGTGTTCACAACTTGCAGTCACCGACACTACACAAGTTCTCATATCAATTAATTATTTGGAGGACGAGTTTCGTATTACTTTCCCAATAAAAAGCGAGTAACAAGCACAATATATACCTATTGAGTTGTGTTGTCTTGACTAAAAAATGTTATCTATGTATCAAATATTCAAACAAAGTGTGTTTTCGAGAAAAACCTAATTTTTAGTAGTGTTTATATTAGTTACTTTTCTTTTTATTGGCAAGAATATAAATTTAAAAAGAGAAAGTACATTTTTCAAGGAGTAAATGGAGATTTATGTGATAAATATGAAGTGACACTAATCATTTAAAAGACAACTTGCTTGGTGCAGTGGTTCAATCAAGAGGCTCTCCGTGGTTGTAGCTAAGATTTGAGCTGATTTAAGTTTAGTAAAGTTTGTGGGCATGAGTAGGTTAACCTTTAGGTCCCATAAAAATAGCTAGAAATTTCAAAGAGAAAAAATTATGAAGCCACATTAATAATTTTCACTCGTGATTATTGAGGATAAAAATAAAAATAATTATAGTTTCCCTGTAATCAAGCACACACTTAATCTCTTAAATGTCTTAATAAGTCATTTTGCAATATCAAACAGATGCTCCATTGAGTCATTTTGCATTTGAGGTGGAGGCTGTGAGGTTGCAAGAGGCATGTCGTTTCGCTATCTTTTAGTTTGTTAGTTGTTATTGTAATTTCATGGCTCACAACTTAGTCATGTATGCTTTAACTAACAGTAGCTGAAATCATAATGCGGGATATGTCCCACCATATGGTGTTTTGACTGTCCGGTATAATACCGAGTTAGTTTGTTTTATAATTTAATAATATGTCAACGTTTTCCTTCAAAACCAGATGCCCCATTCAAAATACTATGATAAATGTATTTCTTCAATTGATTAAGACTAGTCACAGTTTTCCAAAAAATTTTCCGGAAGGAAAAAGCTCCCATAATTTTCCAATCTCTACTATATACTACTCACAATCAACCCTAACTTTTGGGAGCTGTATAGAAATATTGACCTCGCAGAATTGAGATTATGTGTATATCTGTAATGCAGCCAACTCATGCTGTCATAAAGCTTGCACTATTCAAGTCAATGAAGAATAGTAAATGATTTTCCGAATATAGCTGAAGAGTTCACGTCAAGGAAAAATGTGAATTGAATGATCACTTAAACTGTGGATTCAAGCCCGGGCACTGAAGGGTCACTGCGCCAAGTAGGTTCGCTTGATATATATTAATTAATCGAGTCATTTACGATATGATTTATTAATGTTTTGTATTGGATATGTATATCACAATATTACAAATTGATTTAGTGTAAGTTGCTACATGTGTATTTCGGCCAAAAAATGGTGTTACAAATATGTTAGGAAAACAAGATGATACAAAAGAAAAGAGGGCAAGACGAGCAAGATGACCCGGAGAAGGTCATGGTATTGCTCTTGGTTCATACAATTACACGCCTCGACCTTAATATATAGATGAATGATCAAGGCCAAACCCAAACAAAAAGTTTAGGCAGATCTGTCTTTTGGTTTTCCTAGAAGTCTCATAACATCCACATAGTGCATATGTGTGGCTAATTATCAATCTACATATGCCAAAGAAAGTTTTTATTAAAAAAGATTAAAAAATTATCTTGAAGCATAAGCAAATAATGTGGATGCAAGAAACATGCATGGTTGTCACTAAATGTTGCTTCAAAAGAAAATGATGGGAACCTAATTTATACTGCATGCAATATTGGAAGACACTGAAAATTAGGGCATGCATGTCATATGTACAAACCACAAACAAACAAAGCCTGTGTTGCTAAACCACAAACAAAACCCATGCATGCATAGTAGTTTGAAGTTAGCTTCTTGTTGATTTTCAAACCTAACCTGATGTTTATGCTGTTACTCAAGTGAAGAAACGCCCATGTTGCTACCTTTATTGGTCTCAATATGGGTTTTGGTCAATTCTTAGGATAGTATAGTAGGCACTAGGCAAGCACCAAAAACTTTTGTACTACATATCCATCAACAATATTGTAATAAGTCGGTATATACATATAGATCATCTTCTACTAGGGGTGCCCAAGTGAGACCCGTGACCCGGTCAACCCGCTTACCCACCCAACCCGTCACCCGTTCCACCCTCATCCGTCGGGTTACGGGTCGGGTGCGGGTTAAAAATCTCAAACCCGTTCATTTCACGGGTGGGTGACGGGTCCAAGACTCACAACCAAGCTTCACCCGACCCACCCGTGCATTATATAAATAGGTCTACTACCATGATACCACATCCAGCCCAACATGCAACAACACCACACAGCCCAACATCATTTAAAGCCCAACCAACACAATCCAAACCATAAGAGAGAAGAAGCACACCGTTGATTTCCCTTATTTCGATTTGATCGGATGGTCAGAGATTGTACACGTGTGAATTGTATTTACCACACATGTTAGGTTAAGGTAATCTCTTCATCTCTCTCTCTCACTTTGATTCTCTGATTCTCTATCACCTCTCATCTCAAAAATAAAAAAATGCTTCTCTCTAGTTTATGCCTTCATCTATCTTAATCGAAATTCTCTTCCATATTTTCATCACAATCACAAACCAAGGTTTTTAGTCGATCGTCGAAAAGTGCACATAAAGACCGAATCGAGTTTGAAGCCAAAGTTTTCGGCGGTGTTTGTTTGATGTTCATCTCATCTCATCTTCATTCTGTTCTTCTTGTACGTGTTTTGTTTATATTTGCATGTGGTTGGATCTATAATGTTTATGGATCTATAATATTTTTCTTTCTATATATTTTTGGATCTATAATTTTGTTATTGTATCTGAAACCTAAATTGAAGTGATAAAAGAATTTGTAATGTTCTTCCTACATGTTCATGGATCTATAATGTTCTTCCTGTATGTTTATGGATCTGTAATGATCTTTAAATAAAATATAATTGAATGTAATGAATATATAAAAATATATATTTGATAAAAAGGAAAAGGAAACAAAAAAGGGTGTTACGGGTCACCCACCCGACCCACCCGACACCTGAACGGGTTAATATTTTTCTCATTATCGGGTGCATGGGTCGGGTGCGGGTCTCCAAGCCTCCACCTGTATATGAACGGGGGGGTCCGTT